>CM017555.1:89310304-89611711 GCA_007844125.1 Sinonovacula constricta
TGACACTCTCTGTTATGTTGACACCTCTGTTATGTTGACACTCTCTGTTATGTTGACACTCTCTGTTATGTTGACACCTCTGTTATGTTGACACTCTCTGTTATGTTGACACTCTCTGTTATGTTGACACTCTCTGTTATGTTGACACCTCTGTTATGTTGACACCTCTGTTATGTTGACACTCTCTGTTATGTTGACACTCTCTGTTATGTTGACACTCTCTGTTATGTTGACACTCTCTGTTATGTTGACACATCTGTTATGTTGACACCTCTGTTATGTTGACACTCTCTGTTATGTTGACACATCTGTTATTTTGTCACCTCTGTTATGTTGACACCTCTGTTATGTTGACACTCTCTGTTGTGTTGACACTCTCTGTAATGTTGACACTCTCTGTTATGTTGACACCTCTGTTATGTTGACACCTCTGTTATGTTGACACTCTCTGTTATGTTGACACCTCTGTTATGTTGACACCTCTGTTATGTTGACACTCTCTGTTATGTTGACACCTCTGTTATGTTGACACTCTCTGTTATGTTGACACCTCTGTTATGTTGAAACCTCTGTTATGTTGACACTCTCTGTTATGTTGACACTCTCTGTTATGTTGACACCTCTGTTATGTTGACAGTTTTTGACCGGCGCTTATCTGCTCCTCTGGATTAAAGTCGGATTCATTGAGCGGAGATTCTTGTATGGTTTGGTCGCCCTTCTGTGCCACGGATATACTCTGTTTTTCACTGCTTTGTACGAATTACATTTTAACTCGTGACAGTGCTGATCAATATCAATCTAATTGCTTTTGTAATGCGTATTTAAACATGCCCAGCAGAAACAGAATGTAGTTCTCACAAGAATGCCTTTCGGATCACCTCGGCAATTTTACATTAAGAAATGGGTGTGTACGGACCGAAAATGGTGCCAATGAAAGTGCGCATTCGCAGTATCTTCCCTGTTTAGCGACCTGGTCATAGTTTTGCGTATGTACATATCACAGAGAACCCCACACGATCAACAATTCAGTTTATTTTATGTATTTAATTTAACACGTCACTATTGGGCAAATCAGTGTACTGTTTAAGAAGGAGCTATAAATGCTGTTTATAGGCGCATGTGCAGAACGGAGACTGACTATTTTGAAATACATAAACAGACATAAAACGACTAATATTTGATAAAAACGTCGCGGTGTTGAAATTGCTAAACCCTTTCCCCTTACTATGCACGAATTATCAAGGTCAAAGCAAAAACGTGTAGATGTATGTACTTTATTGGAATGACTGACTTCAATTCCAGATGCTGACTTGTGTTTTTAAGTTCAACTATCTTTCAGTTACCTACAGTACGTATGTAATTATTTCTATTTAAATGAACATGTTACGCTATGTCTGCGTGCCACTGCATAAATGAGTCTTAGGAAATTATGTTATCTGTAAGTAACAGTTATTCACCGAGTCAGAGGTCGTTCTGAGATTGAAAAACATGGGCATGTCCCTCGGGTGACCGACAACGCTGCAGATGTGTTCGTGAAGAACGATCACCAGTCGTTTAGGTCGCAGAACGACCGGAAAAGGCAAATATCCGACTTACACACTGTCTAAATTAACAGATATGGTATTTAAGATATAGTTCTAAAAGATTTTTACCAAACATTTTAATAATAATAATAGTTGTAATTGGAAATTTAATTAATCTGATGACACCACACATGGTGGTCGTTCGCATAATTTATTTGTCGGCATTCTGACCTGATTACCTTACACACTTCCATGTTCTAGTTAAGCTATTATTATCCATGTTTTTTTAAGGTCAACACCTTAATGTTCACGTGCGAATTCTCGTGCTGTACCGGCTAACGCTAAGCTTGCAATTCGCATATTTAGAAGGCTTCAGCAAATAGTACAGATCCAGATCAGCCAGCCCCTAGCGTGGAGCAGTCTGATCAGGATCTACACTATTTGCTGCTCAGTCTCTGTTAAAAAGTATATCAACCCTGGCGTGTAACATATAATATATGAGCTAAATCCCGAGACTTTAGCATGGGTTTTTAACAAAATGTAGCAAGCTAAGGGTTTAGTCACCAGGCGATGTCAAATGTCTCGAGAGGTTTCCGCACGCAGCTAGCTGTATCGGCAGTAGGCCATCTGGGGCACTTGATTTGTCTTGTTTGTTTCGAATTGTCTGCTATCGTGACCAACATGAGCTAAGCATAAACGACCTTGTTAAAATGTTCGTCATGCACGCCGAGAATTAATACGTTAAATTTAACATTTTTTGAGTTTCTACAAATATATGTATCACTATATTGTGTATAAGCAAATTGGATAAACATAACTCATATAAGATACAATCAAAATATTAAAAAAATGTCTTTTACATGGCACCAGTTTATGGTGGCTAGGATTCTGATGAAACGTGTTCGAAAACAAGAAGCCAGCTATATATTAATACATTAAGATCAGATGACAAGTACTTGAACGGAAAATAATAACAAGAGTTGTAAGTAGACAGCGCCCTCTACTTTTCTGAAAGGTGGTGTCCAACAGCTATGTATAATATATGGAACATCTCGCGCATAATTACTCCACAGACATACTTTAGTTTAGTAATAGCAGTGTATAACACTGCTTTAAGTATTCGACATTACAGATCGTGAAATAAATCGCATTAAATGTTCATTATTTCCAAATCTTTAAATAAGCGTGATAGGACATCAAAACGTCGAAGCTGATTACTTGTGAAAATGAATGTAAACGTAGTTTTCTCAGCTGTATATGGTGCAATGTACAGCGTTGCTCAGAAAGGACATACATTTTTGCGTTGCCAAATTGGGAGTTATGCTTTACTTTTCACATGGATGTAGAGCAATGAACAACATTTGTCGGTATGCTTTCATGTAACAATAATTTATATGGTAACATGACAGGAGTAAATAGTCAAAACTGTTGGATACCAGCTTGAAGGGCCATGACAATATGTTTTTCTTTACTTCGCAAAAATGGGGTTTAAATATGTGTCACTTACTGATTTGGAAAGTTTTGTTATCTTTATTCTCTGATCAAAGTTAGGCCAAACATGCGATATTTTTATGTCAGAAAATACAAATTTACAATATACAATGTACAAGCTGACCAGTATCTTTTCTTACCGCGTTGTGGGTATTCAAGAATATTGTGCCATTTTCATAACACAATTATTTTGGATATTTTTTCTGTCATAGAATTGAATACATCAGTAAATGTACTAGTGGCTCACTAAGGGTATTTTTGTTTGTAGTAAATTAATGCTGTAAGAAACTGCACCGCTGACTTTGCCATTAGGGCTTGTTGATATAGAAACGACTCGCTTTGAAAAGGGAAATCAGGCGGCGGTCAGGTCTATCTTCACCAGGAAGGACCTTGTCATTTGCACAGACAGATCTGCTCTTGTGATTTCCTGTCACAGAGAGTCGTAAACGTTTTTAGGCAAACGCTAATTCGCAAATAAACGTAATAACTTATTACCTTTCACATCGATTTATCAACTTTACCCAAGTGGTCTCCAGTCTATTTCTATACCTGCATTTTTTACAAAAATAACTTTCTTCCAATATATATTGAATATAATCCAGAATATGAAATTATACTAAGTCCACCTGTACAGTAGGCTTGGAGTTGAGGATTACTACTTCAGTACTGATTTCCAAAATGTCTTGACTCGATGTGAACTTGGTATGAATTTTAGTTAAATCTAGCCATGTTGACCACCAAACAATGGGTATTAAACCTAATTTGATTATTTAATTAAAATAAATAACACAAGACACAATAATTTAATTTTTTAAAAAAACCCCGAAACATTAAGGAAATGAAAACAGTCCTTACTTTTGGGTGATCAACTTTTGAAAGTATACATCATCAAAGATGGTGCATGACGCTAATATGGTAACATCTAACGAAGAGGAGGGGGGGGGGGGGGCTGGGGGCTGTAGCTAATTACAAACTCCCCAGACCCTTACTGTGTGGGTTCGAGTCCCTTCAATGTTTAAGAGATTTTCTAGAAATTGGTCTGGGAACTATCTTCACCGATAAGTTGCTGGTCCTCGCCAATATGACCATAACTGTGTCAGTGCAATGTAAAAAAGGAGAAAAAAATAGAAGATAAAAAAAAAATCTATCAAGATGCTTTGCAGCTTTTAGCTCCACTTGTCGGAGAATGTGGAGCTATTATCATTACTCTCTAGCCGGTGTCAACCATTTTTTCTTTGGATTCATCACTGAGAAAGGTGGTGCATGTCACAGGCAGCTGTTGTTAAAGATTATATTTAGGGTATGCAACAAATTACAACCAAGAAAGAAGGTAGAGTTTTTATTGTCATATGAATTATTGAATGGATTTTCGTAAACATGAAATACATATTTGTAAATTGTAAAATGGATCTGTGTCTATGCCTTGATCTTTTTTTTGAAAACAAATATTAAATATACAAATAGTTCAGTATAAAAAAGAAAAATACATATACAATTAAAATATAAAATAAATATCACAGATTCACAAATTAAATGAATGTAACCATAGTTTTTACATCACAAAGTTTGTGCAATGGTTGCACAATAAAATGTTATACCTGTGAGTCATAAACAAATAAATTACAAATTAAATATAGTGATGATAAGTTAAAAAAATCTTTGAAAGACCTTTTCTTATTGTCCTGACCGAGATAGGGTAAAATATCAATTATGATGATTATTTATGATATTCATTACATTCATCTAAGTTAATTGAGGTGTATCTAATAAATGTATATCAACATGCACAATTCTGTTTGATCAAACTTTCACATGTACTGCTCCATAACTAATTGCTGACATAACTAGGTTTATATTTAATGTCCATCACATTTATGGCCGCAAATGTCATCGTGTAATAATCATATTCCACACTAAAGTTCCATGCTTGGTCAGCCTATAAGGGTTTGAAGTTTATCACAAAGGGACGCTACTCTTTCAGACAATGGTTTGTATTGTCCCACGTCCACACTTAGTACAGAGGCAAGACCTCGCACCTGAAATATGACATATTGTTATATTAATGTAATAAGAATGATCTTTCTGATATTGGGTATAACTACAAAACTGGTTTTATTTCTAAATACTTTTTTAAAACAAACAAAATATTACCAACCGGAGATGGTGCTTAATTTTTCATTAAAAAAAGCATGCCTTGTAATGGTTAAATTCATACACTTTTAAGCATCTTTTATTTTTACATAGTGCCTAATTATTACCTTTAACATAAAAAACAGTCATAGATTAATTTAATTTACAGAAATAAATGCGGACTAAATGACCAAAAAAAGCAGTAGGAAAGAAATAGCTAAAAACTTGCCTCTGCATTTCTTTTGGAAAGTTCATGAACTGCAGTAAGGAGATGAAAAGCTGAAAGTTAAAATATTTACTGAGCATAATAACATCAATCATGGAATATGATTTGTAATCAGGAAAGAAAACTGTGTTGTGAAAATTGTAATTATAAAATATAATTTTCAAGACTGATCAACCTGGATTAATTAAAAACTGAGGAACACAACAACAAATAAGGAAATTGTCAAATATGCATGCAACCACTGACTTTTGTTATTGAAAGTCAGTAGTTCTTGTTTGTTTTGGAACAGCAACCAATTAGGGTAACTTTAGTCACGCCCAGTTAATTTTTTTTGGGGGGTGTGGGGGGGGGGACCCAGACAAGTGTCTCTGAAGAACCTCCAAACCACCACAGATCAGCTGAAGACCTTTCCATATTTAGTCCTTAGCCCCAACAGGGAATCAAACCCATAAGATGAAAGGCAGAGAAATTCTTGTACTTGGACCATTTATGGGCAGATGAATTATAAGTGTACATACTTTTGGTATATTTAAACTGTTTTACATCAAGGATGTCTTTCTTTAGTTGACTGGTTTTGAAGCAAGCGGTTGAAGAGTAGACAACTACTGTAGTTCACTGTACAGGTGAAACTATTTTAATTTTTGCTTTTTTTACCATAGATTGTATTGGCATAAAGAACTATTATCTGTGTAAAGCACATATGTCTGAATCGTATACTGGTCCCCCTACCTTGTTCCTCATTCAATGGTTTACCAAAACAGTTCAATAAAGCACTCCCAACTTCGAGTTCAGTGTCTTCGTTCCACTGTAAAATATCACATGTGTCAATGTTCAACACACAAACACAACATAGTAATAAAAATCTGTAAAACATCAATATCTTGTTAAAATAGTGAATTTGAATGAATAAAACCATAAAAACTCGTAACAAAGGAGAAAACTAGATTCAAAAGGTTCATCACCTTTAGTGTTATACTGATAGACTAGCAACAATATGTAACAATAACTATGCATTCACAAATCAAAATTTGTAAAATATTTCTTAAAAAAGGAAGGTGTGGATGTTATGATTATAATGAAATAAACATCATGATATAAACATACATCTACAAAATGACCATCACTAGATGTATAATATTATTTACACTATTTTAATAAATGATTAATTTCTTCTTTTGTATCTTTTGTGATTATTTTTTGATAAACAATGTTTAATGTATTACAATTATTATGTATTTTGATATAAATGGCATTGTTTTCACATTGCTAACATTCTGAAATTGAGTTTGAGTACAGCACATAAAACTATGTTTGTTTGCTTATTGGGTTTATTGTCCCACTAGCAGATTTCAGTTATGTAGAGACAATGTCCACTTGGAGCAGATATAGTGCTGCCTTGACTGTGCATAGCATGGAAAGAACACCTGTCATGATCCCACACCCAGTCATATTATCCTGACACCAGGCCAACCAGTCATGGAACTACCTTTATATTTGCTTGAGCATTAGCAAGGGAGCTATACCACTACCATTTTCAATGACTGGTATGTAGTGGCCCGGGATCAAACAAGGGGGTTCCCCTATACCTGGAGCCAATGCTCTTCCAATTGCACTACCATGTCCCGTAAAACCAAAACTAAACTACCATGGCCATAAGCCATTCAAGTTACAACTAGAGTAATTAGATTATCTTGCACAGCCACATGTTTTATGTACAATTACACTTAATTACATTTACATTTACGTTACAATGTTTGGGTAATGTCAGTAGACAGTGTAATGTCTATTGAATTAACTAGATTTGTGTGTTACCTTGTCTGCACAGAGGTTATATGAAAGAGCCAGTCCAGCCGAGGACAAGGTCATGTTATCAGCACAAAGACAGGAGACAGAGACCCTTGTGATGAGTGGGCACAGTCGGTCTCCTAGCAAAACCTGACGCCCAGCTGGTGTTGCACAGCAGTTACATGCCTGGCCAGATAGTTACAGGAAGTAAGTGGTAAGGTATATAAAAATCAAATAATGTTCTCATTAACACATATTAAAAAATTTAGGTTATGATATTATAAGTATTAAAGCTTAAAAGAAAACATTCAAATACAGTTTAATTTCACAGAGAATTATATGAAATTAGTGTTAAAATCTACCAAAAATGTTTAATGTTTTATTTTGCATAAAAATATAAAGGATATCACATAAATGCTAAAATACTAAAAAAAAACACCCCAAAATCCCTAGTTTTGCTTTACCCCAGATCAAAAGACTGAACTGGGACATAAATAGACAACATTTTCAGTATCAAATAAGTTTGACTTTACAAACGTGATTGCTTTAGGCACCAATTAAGCAAGAGAATGGCCTTATTTGCCATTAAGACTTATACTGTGAAAAGCATTTAAATGGGTTTTATGCTACATCATGCACATTTAACTGACATGTTTAAACTAACCAAGTAGTAACTTATCATTTGTTATTTTTGCCATACTGTTTGAAAATTAATTTTAAGTACATAGCATGATATATAAATATGTTAATGAAAAACAGACCTCTTAAAATTGGTCGAAACATTTCTTCAAACTCACCATTTTCACAATGCCAACCTTTAGACTGCTTGTAAAATCTTCATATTTCTCCAGCAGGTGTGAGAACGATGTATTGGGATCATGTTTCAGCACCTGTAGCACCTCCCTGTTAGTGAGAAGATGAGCCAAAAGCCTAACTGCCTGCTCCCCATGGTGAGTGTCGAGAGCGAGCCTAACAACTGCTGCTAGGTGGTTCCGGCCCAGAGACCAACTGGGTTCAGTCTCACCAAGGAACTCATAGATCTCAGTTAGAGCAGTCTTGTCAGAACTGGACAATCCATGTCCATCGGACGTCCATTGCGTCACAGGTGGAAGGTTCTAAACAGAGGTTGATAATGGTTTGTTTATTTATTGTCTTTGATTGGAACTATTATGATATTTATGGTGAATTAAAAATAGTAATGGGGAAAAACCCCAGATGTTTATCTGTAGAATCACAAAATGTGTTAACAGTAACCCCTGGTTGGCAAAGTTGCTCATAACTTATACTATTAATGCAGAAGTAACTTAACTCATTGCTGAAGAATAAGAAGCAAATAGTGCAGATTCTGATCAGACAGCTCACTGTACGACCTACGATGTGTGCCAAGTGCCTTATCACAAGTGATTAGCCAACAGGTCAACAGTTAAGTTGCATTCAGGTGCGAGTGACTTCTAAAGTTAAAACATAGCAAAGTATTTTATCAAATTACACACCTCCTTAAAAACATATGGTTTGATGTCAGAGGTTGACTGTTTGGCCACACTTGTTGTGGCTTGCCGACTTGCAGGTGGAGCTGTAGATGATGGCTTCTGATTGGAAGTTGGAGGGGGTGTGTCAGAGAAAAGGGCGTGGCCTCCACTGGGCTGTACTGACATTGCATCTATCATTGGTCGAATCATCTGGCCAAACGGGCTGCAATTAATACACAATTTAAAAGGAAATATCCAGCAAATTATTTGTCAATAGCCGCAACCTTCACACATAAGATCTGAGTTAAACGTTAATCTTTAAAAATTATTATCAGCTGATTCTTATTCTTTCAATTTGTTTGGCTTGTTTCACAGGTAATTGCAGGCAGAAAAAAATGCGTATGAATCCTTACATTATATTTCGATAAAAAATATTCATACTTTTATGGAAAATAGGCAGGAAAAGCCTTGAATAACAATCAAATTAGAAAAGAAATATTTGTTTAGAGAAAATTCATTTGAGATAAGCCCTGTTTAGGTGTTAATATGCATGGATTTTAACATAGATTGTGTTAAGCAGATGGAATGGCTTACGTGCTGAGGACCTCTGAAGGAAGCCCTGTGATTTGTGATGGAATGTCATTGCCTGTAAGGAATTGGGCCAACTCCGAACTAAATGTGTTGCAGTTGTGGTCCAACAAGTGGTAGCTAGAGGGTCTGTAATGAAATGTTGAAATATTAAAGGATATATGTAGACTGATAGATTACAGTCACATTGTGTGGAGGAAGATTTTCAGTTAAAGGTTAGTACCTCATTATTTTAATTATGCATGTACTCTAAATAAAAAAAAATCCCCATTTGTGAAATATATATAATTGTTGACCTTTAAGATTCCTAAATGATCAAAAAGAAATTTTAACTAAGTATAAAATACCATTACAATTTTATTGCTAGAATGTACTTTAAAGAAAGTTTCATTTAACTAAATCATACTTTAAATGAACTATGTTATAAAAAGGTTTTACCTGTAGGAAGTTTGTGAAAGTTCTCTTAAATAATCTAGGAACATGTCCTTGGGAATTTGCGTTTTTCCAAGACTTTTTATGGTATCTGGCTGTCCCATTATAGTGCCACCCTAT
This sequence comes from Sinonovacula constricta, assembly GCA_007844125.1. Classification (NCBI taxonomy): domain Eukaryota; kingdom Metazoa; phylum Mollusca; class Bivalvia; order Cardiida; family Solecurtidae; genus Sinonovacula; species Sinonovacula constricta. The sequence goes on from CM017555.1 coordinate 89,320,069, forward strand.
AACATCAAGATAATGAAATTACTGCAAGCTGGTATTATGCTAATGCAGTGAATACAGAAATAAAACTACAAGGTGTAATGTGCAAGATGATTACTGCCTTTATACTCTAAAAACAACAACAAAAAATAACACTGAGATGTTAAAGATAAACTTTCATTTTCTCAGTTTTATCTTTTTCTTCATTCTTTATAATTATCATGATTATCCTCCTCATCATCATCAATTGCTCATCATCATCATCAATATCAAATTATCATCATCATCACTGCCATCATCAATTCATCTTCATTATTATCCCCATTGCAAGTCTACTGTCCAGGAAGATTTTAATCAGGTGTACTAGTAAAACAAATTTGATGTCACGCAATATTATTGTGTAATATAATGATAATATTGTAGAAGAGTCTATATACATACCGGTGGACAGCATTCTATGCCACCCATGCCTCCATAGAAATACTCCTCACCATACACAACAATCCCAGTGTGCCAAATGCCATCAATCTGCTTACCTATACAGGACAAAGTGATAAAAAAACAATAAGTAGAACTATAATCAGAATGCTTCATACATGTCTCAAGAATATGTCTTTAATAATTTGATAAGTTAGAGGTTCATACTGAAAAATGTTTATTAATCCAATAGAGCACATGTAGTTAAAATCTCCCTGACCCAGACTCCCTAAAGTAAATCACCTGTGATAATGCAGTGATTAATAGAAAATGGTGTGAAAGCTTTATGCTGTGCAATATAAAATGAGATGATTTTGTTAACAAATAAATATCTAATAAAATTAAATTATTTGTGAACAGTTAAGATTTGCATTAAATCATATATTTATATAAGAAAATGCATAAAATGCAGTTTACTGGAAAATCAATACAATGTTATTTAATCCTAGGTGTAACCTGTATACATAATAAACCCACCTAGGTTGCTTTTTGATGCTGATAAAACACCAACTAGGTAGCTTAGTTTTGATTTTTGTTACATGGCACCGACACAGTTATGGTCACATTGGTGATGTTCAGCGAATTATTGGTGAAGAAGGACTTACATCTAGGTAGAACCACCATTAGCTTGACAACCTCCCCACATAAAAGTTCTCGCCCCAACCGGGATTTAAACCCACACGTTGAGGAGTATCAAGTCAGTGACTCTAACCACCGTCATGGGCGCCCCTTCCAACTGGGTAGCAGTTAGAGCTACTATTCATATTAAACTCAAGCTTAAGTATTCAAGAATAATTTAATCATGCAAGTAGTCTAACTCCTTAAAAGTGAATAATAAGCTCTTTTTCCTGTATACAATTTGTTATTAGTTCCATCTCTGCTGCTTAGTGCTGGACTCCATGTGGGAACAGGGGATATTAGTAGTATTACCTATACTATAAAAACAAAATGGGTGCATGCACATTGTATTCTTAAACTTGTCTTGAAGCAATTTTGTTAAGAGAATGGCCTTAAACAGTTAAATTCAAGTTACACCTAGATAATAAATTATGCCAAGTTACATTATATTACAGTAAACATTATGTTAGGAATGACATAATATTATTAAAGCTGTAAAGATATGCTCCCTCCATGATACAATATGTATTTTTAGTTTATGATCTTCATTTAATATTTAATTCTACAATATATCTGGGGAAATGGGATGCTTAAGATTGACTTTTTACTGTTTGTTATGTAACTTTATGTTAAAATAAAAAAAGTATTATTGTTTATATGTAACAAAACATTAACCATTTTTATTAAACAAGCAAACATCTGTATAAACATAAAAAAGATCTAACAAACAGCAGTAACAATATTCTAATGTATATTTAATATGTAGTAAATAGGTGAATAGACAACAAAACTAAATAAGGTTATAAAGAATAAAAGATTCAGTAATTAATAAGAGACAATAATATTTATCGTAATTCAACCATGGTTATGGAAATCAAAACTACAACCTTAAATGTGAGATCGATAAACCAACGTAAAATGTTCAATATTAGTGTGTCAAGACATCTGAAACCCAATATGTTAGGTAAAGAAATTATTTTGTTTTGATGATGTCTTGTTCAATCTAATATGCCGGCCGCGAAAACATCTTACATTATGTCAAAATGAAATTCTTTGATACCTAGGAATGCTTGTGACATTGCCCTGGCCATGCCTCTGGATAAATCATAAATGTAAACCTTCACTTCGTACGATTCGCTAGCCATTGCTTCGAAGAAGTATTATTGCCTGTGAATTTTTGTTTTGTTTCTTGTCGGAAACTGTCAAATCACCGGAAACGGTGTTAATGTAGTTTACATATTCGTAAAATTGCCCCCTCCCCCCAATAGTTTCCAAGCACGCAAAACACCAGTTTGAAAGCGGTACATAAGCAAAATGTCGGTTCTTCTTTTTCTTGTGTCGTGGCATGTCCATGCGGTAGATGAAATGGATGAAATTATGGTTAGTGTTCTCCATATGTTTAGGTCCATTGTTCGTTCTCGGAGTCCGATGATACTGTTGACACCCATTGTCTTACATATCCAGTCTAACAGCTTTATCCTTTGCGCTCCCATGCCTCTTCTCCCGTCAGTTTCGTTCTCCAAGATGTGCCGTTCGATGCCCTCGTTTTCGCGCAATAGGTGGCCAACAAAGCGGCACTGCCTTTCCTTGATGGTCCGCATCAACAAGCGATCGACCTGTATTCTTTTTAGGACTTCAGCATTTGACACTCTCTCTGTCCAAGAAATGCGAAGCATTCGTCGATAAAACCACATTTAGCTGCCTCCAAACGTTCCCTCATCGCTTTGTTAATTGTCGAAGATTCACATCCGTATGTCAGAACTGACCAGACGTAACACTTTAGCTGCCTTTTCTTAATGTCAAGACTCAGATTTCGTGCATCCAAAACGCTGTTCGTATTCGTAAACGTTTTCTTCGCAACAGCTATTCTGCATTTGATGTCTGATTCTGATCGACCATCTGAGGTAATCGTGCTTCCCAAGTACGTAAAGCTGTCCTTCTGATGTATCGCGGTTCCATTCACTGATAGATGACAACTAGGTATCTGAGTTTTCTTACTGCAGACCATTGAAAACGTTTTCTGGCAGTTGATTGACAGCCCCGGTTTCAGACTTTCTTCGGCTGCTATATCCAGTAGTTCTTCTAGTTTATCATCCGAATCAACAATCAAGGCGGTATCATCTTCATATCTGAGATTCGCAATCAATCGCAGGTCTTTCCCATCGATCTCTAGCCCCTCCAACATTCTTATCAACTCCTCACGTTTGACGCAATCAAATGCTTTCACATAATCGATGAAACAAATGAACAGATATTTCTCCTTTTCGATGCATTTCTCCGCTAGCGATCTCAAGCACAATATAGCATTTCGGGTTCCTTTTCTTGCTTATATCCGAACTGCTCCTTCTACAAATTCCGCCTGATCGTATCATTGATTCGATTTAGTATCAAGCGCAAGATAATCTTTGTTACATAGCTCATAAAACTGATCGTACGATGGTCTTTGCAATCAAGTGCGCCTGCCTTCTTCGGAAGTGTTACGAAAATAGATTCCAACATTTCCTTCGGAACCTCGCCCGCATAGACTTGGTTCGTTATTTCTGTAAGCTTCTCAACAACGAACAGACCAAAAGCATCAATGTGCTCGGAAAGGATGCCGTCGTTTCCACCTGCCTTTCCGCACTTCATCTTCTTCATAGCCTTTTGAATTTCTGCCGGGCTAAACAGACGGCCTTCCATTGTTTTCTTTATCTCTGGCTTCTCCTTTCTTCCAACATCACCGTAGAGATCTTTGATGTACTCAGTCCACCGGCGCATGACTGCCTCATCGTCCATCAGTACTGACCCATCTGCATCTCTGATGCATCCAGTCTGACTTTTTACCTTTCTATGCGTCACCTCCCGAACGTTCTCGTGCATGACTTGCACGTCCTTCTTCTCCAGCTCCTCAATTTCAACACAGCGTACAGCCAGGTACTGCTCTTTTGCGTGTTTACACATCGTTCGGATTTGCCGGTCAACCTCATGACATTTCTCTGGTTCATGCTTCAACAACCTTCTTACTTCCATCTTATCAAGTATTTCTTGCGTCATCCACTTTGCATTGCTGCGTGTGCGCGGCAACCACTCTTCTGATGCCTTTTCTATTGCTGTCTTGAGGAAGGTCCAATCACATCTCGTCGTGCCTTTATTCTTTTTATTCTTTGCATACCGCTCTTTCACGCAATGTGAGAAACCGTTTCTCGTGTCATTGACCGCCTTTAGCGGCCGGTTACCAACTTTTAAACCCTCTTCGCCGTATTTAATCCTATCAATAAGAATATATGACAAAGTCCTGTGAACATTGCAACATATACGAAAATTGAAAAGACACAAGACCAAGGTATCCACATGCACGCCAAATGTAAAAGTCAGAACAAATCTGTGACGAGTCATTTAACAATAAGAGCAAACCCGACAGCTACCGCCTTGGAACGGTCAGTCGGCAATATGGACCGACTGGGGTGCTTAAACCGGGTTTACAGAGCTCTAACCTCGCACTTCCTAATGGGTTTCTCGAATGCAAGCAATGATTAGAAAACTGATCCATTTGAATAAGTGTCCAAACGCTGACGTTTTGTTTGGCAAGTTATGACGAAAGCAGTGACGTCATTGAAAAATAATGTCCACATAGTGTTTAGAAGAGAGATAGGTATTATTTCGATTAGAAAAATTACAGAAAACGTTAATAGTAAATGAAATTAACTTTTCGAATCAAGAAAAAATGACCAGAAAAGAGTAAATGGTTGTAGCATCCCGTTCATGCGGAGATAGGAATTGAGGAACCAAAAGTCAATGTCCATCAACGGAAATACACGTAATCATCCTTAAAGGATGAATTAAATGACAACATAGATTACATGCACGGGAAGATTTTTTACGACCGCCACACTGCACAAGTAACATTGTTGTGATCACGAATAAGAATATATGACTAAGTCCTATGAACATTGCAACATATAAAAAATTGAAAAGACACAGGACCAAGGTATCCACATGCACGTCAAATGTAAAAGTCAGAACAAATCTGTGATGGGTCATTTATCAATAAGAGCAAACCCGACAGTTACCGCCTTGGAACGGTCAGTCGGCAATATGGACCGACTGGGGTGCTTAAACCGGTTTTACAGAGCTCTAACCTCGCACTTCTTGTTGTGAACCAGCTTCTTGTAAATTGGGGCAGATATAAATGTCCTTTATTTGGGAGAAACAATTCTACAGTAAACACATAACTACCTATTTAAGTTGGACTAGGTCGGAGACATGAGCGACACTGTATATGATAAAAATGTTAAATAAGTCACCTAACACCAAACGGGAAACATATATGGGACAAGGTTGCCGTTGTACAAGAAAACGGTGGCATTATACATGTGGTTTGTTGCTATTCTGCCCAATATACTCATTGGAACAAACAATACTGACACAAGACAAAACCTGATAAGACCTAACTGGTCACGATTTGGCGAGCCCATTGCAAATGACCTAAATTATATGTGACGGTATTTTTCTTCACCGAGCACTATAGGGATAAGTCGTCATAATGGTAGGACTGACCATTCTCGTCGTTGTTGCAGGTATACATGTTAAAGGCCGGTGTTTTCTAGCCACCTACACATATTGATTGAATTATGTATTTATCGATAACCATCATGTTGCGACAATTTACATGTTGTTGGTTTTTGCTGTTGTTTTTGCAATTTGTGTGCTTTCGATCAAATAAGTCATCATCGTCATCACAACAACGTTAATATCGTTGACGACATCATCACCATCTTTGTCATCGCCGTCGAACGTGTACGGAAAAAAGGTTCAAAGATAATGCGATTGTCACTTGTGTTGGGGCTCGGGCGAGCTTGTTGGTTGCGTGTAAGTGAATTACGTGGTAGATAATTTCATACGTGTTGTACCTTGTCCTAGTAATTGGTTTCAACTTTCAAACTATGTTCTAAGGATTCATTGGCTTTTACATATTACACACTATGGTAGTGATTTTGGTTATATTGCCTTAGATATTAGTATTAGTATATTGATATTTAAAAAAGGGTTCACTGAAGCCATACTTGCAATTTACGGTGTTGTTTCTGTGTTGTGTGTGTGAGGCGGAATGGGGGCGTGGTTTAGGCGCAGTTTATAGATTGTAATAGATTAACGTGAGAACGCATTTTGTCCACAACACATGCCTCTCTCTTTCGCTTCCTGGTATCGGCACGTTACTCGTGTTTTTGTTTGTTTGTTTTATGTCGATACTGTAATATTGGTTCTAAGTGCTTATATTTATACATTGATGCACCCTTTTTTTTAAAGTCACCAGATTTACACACGTCTTTTCTTACATTGTCACGCAACTCGGCTGTGTATGTTGCTTCTCCATGTGGTTGAAACTAGTTTTACGTACCTGCTCTATCTTGTTAAAAATATTCAGATTTATACAGTGTTGATCTTAGTTGTTTGGGAACACAGATATGTACTATGTTTATCAAAGTATGCAAGCTTTATGTATGTCAATGCCGAATGCTTCTCAAAACATTCAGCACCCTATGCTGATACTCGTTGCTGTTCAAAATACTCAGGTGTGTACGATGATGCTCTATATGTTGCTATCTGCACTAAAATTCATGTTGCTGAGCTGTTAGTATGGACACAGATTTATATTTCGATGCTGCATATTGTCATAAGTTTTCACATTTACATACATGCTCTTGTTAATGCTCTATACTGTACAAATGCTTAGATTTATATTCCTTCATTGTTCGTTGTTCAAGGCACGCAGGTTTTTACTGTGTTACTCTATGTTGTTTACAGCACGAATAAGTTTTTCAAAGTTCTAATATTTATATAAATTTTGCATGTTTTCTTATGCTGTATTGTTCAACGAACTTGGATATTTGCTAGTAACAATAAAAGGTTAAAACATTTATGACACATAATCCAAGTTCGTTGAACAATACAGCATAAGAAAACATATATATTAGTATGTTGACGTTGTATGCTGTTCAGGTCTGTTTTGCGGTTCGCTGGGCCAGGCCTCGCTGGGTCAGGCTTCGGTCAGCCTGGTAGCCGCGGATTGTTCCACCCTGAGATGTGACAGCATTTCTGACCCAGTCTGTGGTACAGATGGAGTAACATACCGTACGTTATACTATGGAATCGAACACTTTATTTCTATCCTACTATATACTTTCAAAATACTGTATCAATAGCCAAAAGTACGGCTGTTTCAGATTAGTGACTTTCAGCAAATCAGGAAGCGAAAAGTTAAGTTGCTTGAGAGGAGTGTAAACAGTACAGCTAAGGACGTTTGAACGATACCTATGCGAATCCATTCATTAATTTATTTGGAAAGTACTGACAGTATTATATATGTAAATGCATATTAATAAAGCAAGCATGTTACGGTCTTGTCACACAGGGGCAAATAACACTTTGGTGTCAACTTGCTATCATGATGGAGAAGGGACACACACCTATGTTTTGTGCTGCCGTCATATGTTTCTGTTTCGCATTTAAAATTAGTATCTGCTGTCTGACTGAAACGAGCATGTAAATAAGGATCATTAAAGCACCGACAAGGGGTGGGTGTGGGTGGCTTTTTGCAATATCTCGGACTTTAAGCCAAACATTTATCCTTATTTCTAAGTGATATATGTATAAAACGAAAAACGAAAATAGATATCCTACTAATTGTGAATAGGATGGCCATGCGTGACTCACAACGTGACTCTTACAACATCTTTAAACACGTTTTCACAGATAACTACTGTTACCTGAAGCGGGCCGCGTGCAGCCACCCGTCCCTGGACGTGGACCATCTGGGAGCCTGCACCAGGCCTCTCGTCAACACTGCATGTGGTTCCATCACGTGTACCGGCATCGATACCACAACACTCATTTGTGGCACGGATGGAAACACGTATCGTGAGTTTATGTAAAATATATAAAGGACTGGTCACAGAGCGACAGCAGCTCATGCAAAAAGGCCAAGGGGTGATATAAAGTATAAAATCATCGGCTGGCGCCAGGATACTGTTAACTCATGAACATGTATAAACAAATAATATACACACGTCATGCTATATAGCGTGTGTTGCAGTATGGAGCAATGGTAAAGTACCATAAAAATGGTTAAAAACCGAAAAAAACAACAACAACACAACAGACAACATTACTGTTATGTTGGCAATAATCCTAATAGAAAGGAAACTCTTTTATTTCATTTCAAATTATCTAATGTCGAGAAACAGACAGATAATATATACACTTTTCTGCCGTTATTTCACCAAATGGTATCTACGAATGCTACCATAGTAGTAAGAAAAATACTTGCAAACTGACGACATATTTTATCTAGATGGAAAGTGCGAGTTTCTGATGGCCCAGTGCAAGTACACGTCCTCTGGTGGCCATCTTGAGGTGGCCCACATGGGCGCCTGTAGAAACACCGACCCTGGCACCGTAATGATCGATGCGACTCACGACTGTTCGAACGTGAGGAACTGTGACAATACGCCCGCGAAGATCTGCGATAATATGGGCAACTACTACAGTAAGTTGTCTATTAGTGATTAAAAGTAATAATTAGGAATTTCTGAGATAACAATTTATTTGTTTATATGTACTTATCTGCTTGACTGGACTCGATCATGTCTCCCATAGAGGGGCTAATGATCGCTAGTGCCATGCCACCAATGAGCTTACGTCTGACCTCGTACGTAAATTCGATGTGCACATTATGAGCCAGTAATTGAAACAAGTAATTACCGTTTGCAAGACTTCCGGAGTACTAACGTCTGTTCTGGCAGTACCGTGTGGCGATCGTTATCGGAGGATAGCTTCGGTCGTTCGTTTTTAGAAATAATAGCTGTTGCCTTATGTCAGTTTCCGCACTAGAATACCTCAACCCTGTTGGCGTTACCTGACACATTATACCTGCATGACTCTATGTTAACAAACAACTTTCATCATGCATAGGTCACCTGTGACTCGTTTATAATTGTAAGATTGCATTACAAAACATAATATGTACTGAGAAAGAAAAAAAAATGCAGTATTCGGATTTCTACGTCCACAGGCTCTGACTGCGAGTTCCAGCATGCTGTCTGCAAATACATGTCCATTGGTGTGAAGCTTGTTCAGACAACGTGTGGGTCTCTCGTCGGACCCAGTGTCCTCAATGCCCTCGGATAGATCTGCGAATTGGGATCGGGGGGAAACCGGCAATGTTGGCACAATTTAGCACATTTAACAACGTTCATTCAATGAATTATTTTATTCGCTTGGTAGATTTTGATGGAATATGAATACAGTGTTTTATTTAGGATACTATTGTTTTTTGTTGTTTTTTGTAGTCGAAGTATGAAATGTGAATATACATGTATTGGTGGTAATCGATTTTTTGACTTTGTTAATGGCAAAAATACGTAATTTAACAACATGTACCAGCACAAATTAGTACAGAATATTGACTTTTTCCAATCAATCGTATAAATACGTCAAAGCTATATATATATCATACCTATATATATATATATATATATATATATATATATATATATATATATATATATATATATATATATATATATATATATATATATATATATATATATATATATGATAGGAAGAAACAATGACAGTAAAAGGCATGGTTGACATAACGATGGACACATATTTGCCGCCAATGAAATTAGACTCTGTCAACTGTTTATATTCTTATCACTTCAAGATATCATGTTTTCAAGGATGTAAAAAAAACTACGAAAAGGATGTAAAGGGTGACGTTTCTGGGAAAGATAACACTTGCTGATAGCATGTAGATGACCTCAAATTAGAGGTCAATACGAACATTATCTTGTTAGAAGTAAGGTCATTTGAAGTTTATTTCTTGGTGTGGATTGTTATGTTTCGCCTGGCAGAATTGGTTATATTGGCAAGTAAGCAGTTGGCCAATTCTTAATGAACTATTTTAATAAGTATGAAATATTACAATACATCATTCGCGTACTTGTATCTCGGTAGACATAAGCGCGAGAAAGAAAGCAGGAAAATGACAATTCAACACATAAACCGCAGCAGAAGAAAATCTATCCATGCTGAAATATGTAACTTATCACCATTTGGACCCATTAAACCGGATAAAATATTTTAATTTAAAATTACATGGTCAGCTATTTTCCTTAAGTACATAACACAAAAGTTCGCGATGCACATTTATTTGTTTTTAAATTTGGTATCCGACAGTTTTCTTATATCAAATACATGTTAAATCCTTTTTGCAGGGGGTTGGGGTTGGGTGGGTGGAAATGGGGCCTAAATTCTGCAAAAACTCAAACTTTAATATCAGAAAAGACGATTTTGGACACTACCTCAAATGAAAGTACAAATAGTGATACAATTCGCTCGAAAAGACCATTTTGTTCAAATCTAAAAATAATCACGACGGGGATGTCTGCTTCTAATGGGACATTAATAGGCAGCATCGCGATGGATCTTTTCAGCCAAAAATAATTTATTTGGTTGTTAAGAGAAAAAAGAATCGTTCAAGAATTTGACAGAAGATTCCGTTCGGATACACATTAGCTTGTGAAATTTAAATAAGAAAAATATTTATCATTATAGCAATATTAAACTTAATGACGCCAGGAATGTTTAATTTTGGCTCTGCATGTGTTTAAAACATTTGGTAGTTTTTATATTAGGTTACACATAATAATCAGCCTTGCGTAAAAAGTACAGGAAAGAAGTTTATAATATTGATCAATTATTTAAGTAACTGTTCAGGTTAATTGAATTTAATTAAATTAAACACTTAAGTTACAGAAGATATTAACCTCCAAAAATAGAATAAACCTTCATACTTTTGTTACGTTAAGAATCTTGACATTATTGACCTTGAGGCTGCTGCAAGGGTATGTGTAAGAGTAACGAACGAGAACTCTGCATAGGAGAATACGTTAGCTGTTAAAATAATGTTGATTTTTCGAATAGGAGAATACATTAGCTGTTAAAATGCTGATTTAATTGCAATTAACTAAAAATTAATGAATAAAAATCCTTTACGCCATATTTAAAAAGGTCAAAATTTTGCATAAATTAGAATAATAATGTAATTGAGCAATAAAGAACATGGATTAGTCATCTGGAAAAGCAGTCCGAAATTATTCGAAACGGCATACCTAGGTAAACTCATTATTATTTTAGGCTTCGGAACAAAACACAAGTTCAATACCTATAGAAATAATTCGCATTAAACTATAACACGATATTATCTTTTAAAGAAAGCACCTTTTAAATAAAGTTTGACTTTTCCTTTTAAAAAAAGAGCAAATCTGTATTTACCATGGTTAAGTGTTGTAGGCGTGGTTTCTGGTGCGCTTGGCCAGGATTGCTACAGTGGCATATGTGACCACATGCACGACCCTGTTTGTGGAACTGACGGCGTTACATACCGTAAGTAGATTGAAAATGATGTACTAGTTTTATACGTAATTCATAAAGCTTGTGTCTGATTGTGTGAGTTTTTTTGTCAAATCGAACAGAAAACCTTTGATTATGGTTGAGCTCGTGCACAAACCTCATATGTGCGGTAATAAGATTCGTGCTTAAAGTTTCATAAAAATAATATATTTTAATTATAAACCTTTTTACATGTATTTCTTTTGTCGGGAAAAGTTACAAAATTACAAACCAGTTAAGCTCTCTCTAAAGTCTTCGATCGACACCCCAGATCACTACCATGTAAAGATGTCATTGTTAGCGCTATCAAATGAGTATACAAGCGTATTGTGTATTAAATGCATTATTTGTTATAATATGGTTATGATTACATTTTCATTTTGGCCTTGTCATCTCTTCAAAATGAGTGCTATAATAGTACATACATGTATTATAATACGGTTATGACCAAACGTACAACAATGCATAAAAGAAATAGTGAGCTTTTGCAATTATATTGTACATGTGACCTTATAAAAATCCACGATTATGTCTACACAAATCACTCTTAATTGGAGTAGCATGAATTGAAAGCAACTAGGCAAAGTTATACTTCAACATCAGCAATCTCCAAGTTGAAGACAAGAAAACTGCTTTAACATTGGTGATAGTCTAAACTCACCGAAGATCACTTGTTCGTAATGTGTTATATTGTATAAGGCTTGTATTTTATTTCATATTAAGAAAAAAGGTTCAAACGGCCATCGTTTAAAACTTAAGCATATTTAATTGTGTCGCATTTTTTTCATATTTACTATTCCTGTATCTCTTGTGGTTTAGTCAACTACTGTTACCTGAAGCGGGCCGCGTGCAGCCACCCGTCCCTGGACGTGGACCATCTGGGAGCCTGCACCAGGCCTCTCGTCAACACTGCATGTGGTTCTATCACGTGTACCGGCATCGATACCACAACACTCATTTGTGGCACGGATGGAAACACATACCGTGAGTTGTCCATTGGGTTGACTGTTGAGAGAAACCTTCCAGTATAGCCAAACATACAGATTGAACGTCACTGTGATGGATCTCATGCATTCAAGCAAAGTGATGTTAAATGCATGCAGTCTGACTATTTTACCTCCTGTATAAACCTTTGGCTCGATGTACAAATAACAATATATTTTTTATAAAAATATAATTTACGAATCGATTTGATTCATATAGTCATGCCTAATACACGTTTAGATGTGTCGGACATGAAATTGCAGGATAGTTAACACAGCTATACTACGATAACCATTTTATTTTTATGCTGCAGAAGCGGGTAAGAGCATAAAGTCGATTTATTGATTTGTTTACAAAATTTTAATCTATATTAGCCACAATGATCTTACATGAATTTTCTTAATCGTATATAGATGGAAAGTGCGAGTTTCTGATGGCCCAATGTAGGTACGTGTACACGGCATCCGGCAGCCATCTGGAGGTGGCCCACATGGGCGCCTGTAGAAACACCGACGTCAGACCTGCCAGTATCATTGTCAGGGCCAATTACGAAAGTATATGTGATGAGATCAAGAACTGCGACCACGTGCCGACCAAAATGTGTGGCCAGGACGGAAGTACCTGGGGTAAGTAGCGACCACGTGCCTTTGGTAAGAATATATGACAAAGTCCTATGAGCATTGCAACATATACCAAACTCCAAAAAGGCACAGAACAAAGGTATTTCACATGCAAGCTAAACGAAAAGTAAGAACAAATTTGTGATGTGTCATTTACCGAAAAGAGCAAACCCGACAGTAACCGCCTTGGAACGGTCAGTCGGCAATATGGACCGACTGGGGTGCTTAAACCGGTTTTACAGAGCTTTAACCTCGCACTTCCTGACGAGTTTTTCAAATGCAAGCAATGAAAAGAAAAACGATCTATTTGAGTACAAAATATCAATGCGCTGATATTTTCTATACGTCATGACCAAAGTAGTGACGTCATTGAAAAATAATGTCCACATAGTGTTTAGAAAAGCATATGGTATTATTTCGATTTAAAAAAAAATCCCAAAAATGGTTGACTATAAATAAAATTAACTTTCTGAATCATGAACAAACATGACCAGAGACGAATAAATGGTTGTAGCATCCTGTTCATGTGAATATGGAATTGAAGAACCAAAGTTCAATGTCCATCAAAGGAAATACACGTAACAATCCTTATAGGATGAATTGCCACGTGCCTTTGGTAAGTCGCGATCAAGTGCCTTTGGTAAGATGCGACAACGTGCCTTTGGTATGTAGCGACCACGTGCCTTTGGTAAATCGCGACAACGTGCCTTTGGTAAGTCGTGCCTTTGGTATTTAGCGACCACGTGCCTTTGGTAAGTCGCGACAACGTGCCTTTGGTAAGTCGTGCCTTTGGTATGTAGCGACCACATGTCTTTGGTAAGTCGCGACCACGTGCCGACCACTTTGTGTGGTCATTACGGAAGTGCCTGATCTAAGTAACGTTCAAGTGCCTTTCAAAACACAATAACAATTTGCCACCGCATACCAAAATACGACTGAATCTCCACTCCAACAAACGAGATTTTAATCCTATTTATAAGATCTTTATTTTTAACGTTTATAACTTTATATTATAATAGATTTTGTACATTCAAGTATGATGAAAGCGTATAAAACAATATTGCTGTACAATTCTATACCTAGATGTGTACGTAACAGTGCATGTATTTGTTAAAGTACACACAACTGTTGATTCCTTGCTGTTGTACGAGTACATATTTAAAATAAATAAGAACGAAGAATGAAAGGAAAAAATGTTAAAACTAAATTATTTTCAGTTTGAACAATTGGAGTTTGTGGCATTTTAACATTTACACTGACTAATCGCTTTTTAACTGCATTTGTTTCAGAATGGGAAATGTCCGTTTTAAAGATAGTTTACTCATCCTTTTATACGTGAAATGTTTATTGCAAATACAATTTTTAATTACCGTGCATGATTACTGTAGCATATATGCATTTTTAATTACCAGTTTAGAATCGTTGTTACAGCCATTTTTGCAATAAATTTTCATGACAACTATACTGTACTATCAAAGTTCAAATTAAAATGAAGGTGTAAACAACCTTACATACCAAATAAGTTTGCACAAAACGACCATTGTTGTTTTTGTTGTTGTTGCCGATATGAAATACCAATCATTGCTTAAATGCTGTGGTTGTGCAATTTCCTATTTGTTGAGTGTCATATATAAAACTGTTATTTTAAAACTAAAACGCAAATACAATTATCGAGGTAAATATTTACCTAACGCCAAAATAACTCATTGTGTTGTATTAAATTTGTAATCTTGTATAGTTTAGCGTCACCAGCATCATCACAGCAGATCAATTCAACACAAAACCTTTTTTCTGGTTATTTTGCAGCCACGGACTGTGACTTTCAGCGGGCCAGATGCCACTACGCCCTGGGTGGGTTTGTGCTGATGTCAGTCCCCTGCCCATCAGATGTCACAACAACCGAACCCACGACAACCGTCACAGCTATTTCATAGAGTTCATGTCTACACGTGTCCTACATATAACGATCCGCCACCACAGTGAATATGAAACAGTCATATGACACTCAAACCCCATTGAAATAAACAGTTGGGAGCTATTACCAAAATGTCATTTCATAATATATTTCGGCTTACAGGCGCGTCGAATTATTGCCCGAATACCCATCCACTGTAAACTGTTTGTGATGGGCGGCAATCGGAAACTTGCGTATTTTACCATTTATGTATCGTATATTAGTAAGTTTAAATACAAATACACTCATGTAGTTTTTGAAGTATCATTGATCGGCTTTCTTGGTCTTATGGGGGGAAAACATTCTTTTTTATGCTGTCTAATGCCCGAGTCACTTCTTTAACAAATTTCGCGTTTCCTCTTCTTCACAAAGACTTTCGTACGAGTTCCGAGCGGGTTTCAGCTATTCAAGTGATAATATTGGGCAGTTTTGCAACTTTTTTGGGGGTTTGGCAAGTTTAAATTCGGATTTTATAGTATGTTTGAAAGACGGGCTAATGATAGTAAGTGTTTTAGTTTGTTCGAAAGACCAGCATATTTTTAACTGATAATAGGGTGGATTTGATTGTTTTTAAATGTCATTTATGTCTTTTACTGACAATTAACAGCTAAGATCTTTTGCATGAAAAGAGATCTTGTTTAACTGTATAACTGTTATTTATTTCCAAGACATGCTTATATTATAACGGATAATAAACATATACAATAGGCTTAAAAACGAGCGTTTTTACTTTACAAAATTATCTATAATTTAAAATCAAGCGTATGTTTAAACGGATAACCAACATCTTTCATTTGAGGAGTTATACGCAGCTTATGTTATAACGAATAATGAAGAGCTGTAATTATTTTGAAAGAGGACTAAGATATTTGGAGGGCCTGCATTTGAAAAGCGTTGCTTTATTGGGAGTGGCCAAATTACATACTTGCATGCATGCATACATAAATTATTGGCAAACCGAGACGTATATCTTGGACCATTTACCGCCCCCCCCCCCCCCCCCCCCCCAAAAAAAAAAAAAAAAGAAAAAAAGAGATAATGACAAAGACAAAGTTTTATTACAGATTTAGAATACCGTCCAAGTTTGTGTGGGCTGCCTGATGTGTTCTCGCCATAAAACTGTTTGCAATACTAACCAGGCAGTCGTTATAGCCTCATTCATCAATACATCTACACCAGTCTGAATGACTTGGTATGTTACATGTCCCGTTCATGAGCAGATTATTTCCGCGGAAACATACCAGGTGTGCTTACTTATTAGATAAATTATGTCTCTATATAAAGGAAGTGATCAATTGTCCTTTCATATAACTCGCCCACCCAGCCTATAACCACTAATAATACAGGAAAAATTAAAACGTTTTAAAGAAAAATAATGCTTAACAACAACAGAAAGCAACGTTAAGAAACTTAAATAAAATTCACACTGAAAGTTTGATTTTCACGTCTTTAAAGTTTGCAAAATGTACATGTATACAAATCAAGATTAAAGGACATACATCTTTGCGAAAAAAGTAAGTGAAATAAAAATAAAAATGTTAGGTACACGCCTTGACGCCTAGACGTGTTCATAGTGTATATAAATATAAAATGAATTAAAAACAAAACAAAACTCAAATATGGAACTTAAAATTATGATTTCAAATCATATAACAGGACGTAGCTGAATAAATAGACTTGTTTCGGTTGCGGAAGCTTATTTATAGTATAACAAGAATATACAAAATAACTAGGGATGTTAACGAATATTCGAATATTCGAATATCAAGTCGCTATTCGAATAGAGATTTTGGGATTCGAATATTTTATAATTTTTATTCCGCTTTTGTTAATTTCGAAGGAACATTGAAAATACATTTCTTTAGTTGATCGTAGTGTCCCCAGCGTCTTAAGACGCTAGCGATATGTAATCGCGTTCGATCTAAGATAGAGGGGGTGGGTCATGTCTCCTGATAACGAATTGCCATCTGGTTAACAGCATGAAATCACCTTACCGCGCACAGCTCCTTCTCTGCCCCTCTCCCACTTAGACCCAGTCACATCAACCACATCACCATACAGCTGTGGAAACAGTTGCCAGCGTACAATAAACACACATGTCAGTTCAATGCTGCGGTAATTAGCTACAGCAATTACGTAACACTGACTCTACCCAGCTTCGGTCGGGATAGTTGTAATAAATACATTATATAAGGATATACTTATTGATAACAGTCCACCAGAACCTGAGAACGTCTTTTATTTTTTGGAAAGCACAACTAGATCACTGTCAAACAAACTTTAATTGCAAACACTTTCTGTTTTTGTCACTCTACTTCATACTTGTTATTTTATTCCTATATAATACCGCGACATCTGTTGTTGTTTTTTTTTGTCACCGCGATTTTCTGTTCTTTGTTCTTGCTTCGTTCTCTCCGAATAACAAAAATGTAAATCTACATACTTTTTTAATTGTTCGTCATAGGTTTACTTAACACACTTAAAACTCACGAGCTTACAATTTTAATCATTCTTTATATATATACTGGTTGGTACTTCATCAATTTATCAACAGTCAGGTAATCTTGACACTAGCCAATCGCAGTAATTATCGTCATCAAATGGTTTTGTTTACATTCGCCTTTCACCCAAAGGCATATGGCGAGCAGGTTCGTAATTGTCACTTGTGTATTGGTAACTAAATGTCTCTAATTGACATGTTATGGCTTCGGATTAACGCCCTAAGCGATTTCAGCCAATCACAATTAAACATCAATCCGACCACCAACCAATCAAGACGGTTAATTGGCTGTACACTTGAGCGATTGTGTATTGGTAACTAAATGTCTCTAATTGACATGTTATGGCTTCGGATTAACGCCCATAGCAATATCAGCCAATCACAATTAAACATCAATCCGACCACCAACCAATCAAGACCATTAATTGGCTGTACACTTGAGCGATTTTCTTTCATAAAACCTTCGTGGTTTTGCCTAATTGTCTTACAGTCGATCCAGTATCACCCGCATTTTGTCCTTTAGAAAATGCCGTCTTTAATCATTAATGTATTTTATAAGATTAGTTCACAAAATATAATTGACTGTTTGTTGTTATACATTGTTTGCGGTTAGTAGAGTAAAATAATAAAATTGTAGCTATTTTGCATGTGTTGTACAGTTTCATCTAATAAAATTATGATATGATTTTATTAAATCGATAAGTCGCCCCTTAAATACGTCATATGTTAATACAAATAAGTAATTTATTTCACAAATTGCCTTTAAATTGTAAAGGTTATTACACGAAGTACAACACGTAACAAAAAGACACCCAAGTTTAAGGTGACTAATTTATAATGTATATATTATACGGGACTTTGCAGGTCATCTTAACATTGATTGGTTACTTTATAGTTTTTATAAGAGTTTCAATAATAATAATAATAATAATAATAATAATAATAATAATAATAATAATAATAATAATAATAATAATAATAATAATAATTGTTAAGTAGCAATGACATTATTTACGCATTTACTGGCATTCTTCACTGACAGTATTTTCTTGCAAACTACCTCTGACCAAGTAAAGAAACGCCCCGTCTGGTCCTTCACTATAAACAGGATATTGGCGGATTCATGATATTGCCGTTTGTATTTCAAAAAGAAGAAATCGTCGTTTTAAAATTAAATGCTATGATAAAATCATAAATCTACCGCCGCTTCTGCATTAAGTAAGGCTAGCAATGTAAATTGTGGTCAGAAATAAACATTTTACAATGAATAAACACATTGAATGTAATGAAAAATTACCGTGTTATATGCCACTATGATATAAATTCGTTCCGAACATTCGAATATGATTCGAATACACGTTCCGAATATTCGAATATCGTTTTGGGATTCGATTTACATCCCTAAAAATAACATAAAATTCAACATTTGAAAACATTACTACAATATTTTATATTTAGACATACATCTAGCACAAAGGATAACACAATAAAGCGCACTCTTATTTCCATTATGGTCCTTTATTTGATGGCATGACAACAGAGAGGCAAATTAAATTTAAGTTATCTATATTTATCTGAAAAAAATATCGTAAATTCATATTTGACAAAGTTTATTATCACTGTTATTTCAAAAGCATTGGTAGTCAAAGCAATTATTGCAATATCTTATAAATACCGTTAAGATACTGGTTACCACAGGTATTGTCAAGCCATCTATTTAATAGACAGCATTGATGCAAAACATCAAAGGTCGCCGTCCAGATCCTGCGCAATTATGTACCATTTTGCCCAACAACAAAAGGTAAATAAGAAAAGGTCCTATCAAAATTTCCACCGATATTTAAATCTAAACTAACTCTAGGCAAAGGCAAACAGGGTAAATGTAAATGTGACAAATACACAGAGACGAAACATAACATACAAAAAGAAAAACCAGCAGTTACAGCCTTGGAACGGTCAGTCGGCAAAAGGACCGACTGGTGTGCTTAAATTTGGTTTGTGTCGCGCTTCCTGGAGGTTTTTCTATCAAACAAACAGTGTAAAAAAAATCCAGTCAAAGTGAGACAAATAACAGTAAGAATCAGGAGTTAAAACAGATATAATGAACGTATATACAGACAAAATACCTAATAATAAAATAAACTATCAACATGTAAATATACAGCAGAGCAACAGATAAGGATTGACTGTGTATTACCCCACTACTTTGAAATTAATTGAGTGCCAATAAGCATTATTGTGTGCCATGCGTCACATTACTCACTTACACTGAGGTCAGTTGAGTACACAGGGCCTATTGCACTAAGTGTTGTAAGAAATTACACCAATAAGCTACAAAATCGCTGGCCGATCTTCTATCCGGAAATATTGCCGAAATTATTTTGCAATTAATTACAGCGTGCATGGAAAACACGCGTGGTCGCATTATTTAATTTTTACTTTGATCAAACTCTTTTTAAAAACATACTTGGCAAATATTTATAATTCTTCCAAAATCACGTTTCGGCGATAACCAGCTTATTATGAATATTAATGAGCAAGTGACGTCACAGGGAAAGGCCAGTTGAGTTTTGTCACTCACTACCCCGTATTTTAATTGCGTAAATGGTCATTTGAATTTGCGTATTTACGCAGATACGCACCTAATCTGTTACTCTGGTACAGTAGATAAAAGCCTCAGCAACCGACCAAGAAACAGCAATACCCTGTTGTCATTAAAAGATTTACAATACTGTCAAATTTTCATGTCTTAAAGTTCTATGCAGTAACGAATTGATTATAGACGCATGGGGCAAAGCCCGAATCTTTCATAGCCTATAGTCGCAACAAATGTAATTTAAACTTAATTAACAAGTTATACATATGGAACATTAACAATTTTTAAGTGACAGGTAATGCTGTTGCAACATTTTAAACTAGTCTAATTTAATTCTGATAGTCATCAAAGTTATCATAACCGAGTTCAATGCATTTAAGCACCGTACTTCACTTGTTTATAGAACAACATGGCGACTTTTCAAGAAACAAATACATATAGACGCCGCCATCATGCGCGGCGACATTCACGTTTCGTATTAAACTCAGTTGTGCATAAATATGTAATATTATTACAAATCTGGTGGGAATTTTTGCTTTTTGACTAAATGAAATTGACAAAGTGCTGCCTAAAATTAAGATGCACCCATATATCATCTACAACATCACAAGATCTTATTATTAACAGTTGTTTAAGATAAATCGCATGTTATAAGATCTTTATATCGCAGGTAATTGAAATCAATCACAGATATTAAAAAAAAAAAAAAGAAAAAAAAAATCATAATTGTTCTGATGCAATCATAGATGAATCAGAAGATATTATTATCAAATTTATTTCTGTACAAATACGTTAATCTTGCAAACTTTTTAATAACGCACAGAAATAGCGTCATTTTACTGAAAGGCACTGTTTGATCTAATGTTGCACCTAAAGAGGCAGTAGAAATGACAGCACTACCATTACAGGTAACACTGAGATGCGAATTACATTTTCTTTTGTGGGATTAGCAAAAAAGAATAGATTTCGTCTTGCTAAGATGAAGTGAGAGTGGGTATTTCGTCAAGTTACCATTGATTTAGGCAGTTAAGATCTTGTATTTAAAATCTTTTTATATTTTGTTTGTTATTACCCGACACTAAAATACCTGAATCATCAGCATATAAACGAAAAAAGAAGCTTGTTTTTTTACAACATTTGGTATATTATTTGCATAACAATAGAGGCCCAAAACTAGAGCCTTGAGGCACGTCATGTGCAGCTGACAGAAGAACAGAAAGAGTCTGCTCCACCTAAATCTACAATTAAAAATCTATCTAAAAGATAGGATTTAAAAAAAGCCAAGGATATTTTTGAAAGAAACGTGTAGTTTTAAACGTAGAATAGAATTATCTACGGTATCAAAGGCTTTTTGCAAATAAAAAGCAGCATACCAACCATATACACTTCATCTATTTCATGTCTAATAAAATCTGTGAAATGAACTAAACGAGTATAAGTAGAAAATAACTTCGAGACCGAAATTCATAAAATTGATTATTATCTGTAAAATATGGACATACTCGATCATACACACACAACACTTTCAATTACTTTGGAAACAGCACTCAAGATAAAATCAGGCCCTGGTTATCTCTGTTGTATCAGATTTCGTGTAAAGGGGAACAGCACTGACTGATTTTAAATAATCTGGGAAAGCTCATTGCAACAATTACAAATTTATGTCATGAGCCAGTGGTTTAGCTAAAACTGAATCACATTTTTTTTTAAAGTGAAGGAATGTCATCGAGACCACTTGCTGTCTAAACATTCAAACTGTTCAAGTGTTTTTATACACTAATTTCTCTGATACTAAAGAAAAACAACTATTCACCCTACCATTTCTTTTAGAATAAAATTGTCTGATAAAATCAAAACTAAACTTCTGTACTGCTTTTGGTAATATTCCAACAAAATTATAAAATAATGGATTGTTTTGTTATCAAATTTTTATCGAAGCTCATTTTATCTCTTATTTTTAATATGCTGTTTTTGGAAGAAATGCCTTTTTGGAAGGTATAGCAATCTGCTTTAGGTCACAAAGTCTTAAGTTCTGTTTTGTTTGCAAAAAATAAATTTTGAGTTTTCTTTCTCACAAGATTTAAAAATATTGAAAAAAATCTTCTGTATTGCATTTCTTATACTGTTTAAAAGATTTATTTCTCTGCTTATCAAAGATAAAATATCATACGCAATCCAAGGTTCAGTCCGTTGATAGTTGATTGTTATAAGCAAGATTCTCTAAAGTAATTCCAAGCATAAGTAACATGATTTCTAAGTAAAAAACAATTAGATATCAAACAGGCTACAAATCTATCTTTACTGTCTTTACTGTAATTTTTAACGGACGTTTGGTAACAGTATTCTGACAAGCTACAGGAGTTTTAGTCAGTTTTCTGGTTCTAAATGTTAATAAGTGATCACTAAAACATGTAAAACAAGTACATATAACACAAGACTGAGATATTTTACTCGGATCAAACGCTAAAAATATCAATAGTAATAAAAGAAGATTTACAAACACGTGTAACAAAATGATACTGCGTGCTATTATAAGCTCTAAGTGTTTGATCTTTAAGTGACTTGAAAGCAAATGATAAGGTGCGAGTACATCTATATTTTATGCCAAGGTGATTAAAATCTTCAACCACTTCAATGTGTTTGTATATATCCGGATGTTGTTGTATTACTTTCCCTAAACGCATAATTTGGTTATAACTATAATTAATGTAAACCCTTATTTAAAGGAATAATAAAAATATTATTAAGTTGCTGACTGTTGTGACTTGTAGTAAAATACAAATATCATCGGCAAATAGTAGAAGATATATATTCAATTAATTAATATCCCGATCAGTAAGAGTAGTTAGGTCAATACAGGCCCGTATATCATTGATGAAAAGTAAGAACAAAATTAACGACAATGGTACGCCTTGTTTCAGGCCAAAGAACTCAGACATAGAAGTAGGATTGCCCGTAAAGGTGTTAATGATTGGTAATTTAACACATGATATTATAACTTTATACGTCGATTTGATCTGGTTTACT
Source organism: Sinonovacula constricta (assembly GCA_007844125.1). Lineage (NCBI taxonomy): Eukaryota > Metazoa > Mollusca > Bivalvia > Cardiida > Solecurtidae > Sinonovacula > Sinonovacula constricta. The sequence continues at coordinate 89,343,255 of CM017555.1, forward strand.
AATTTACAAGTGACGCCAACTTCTAGCAATTTGCACCAAAGGGCGTCGTGATTAAACGTATCAAATGCACGCCCCTTGTCAATGAAGCCAACCAGCTGTAGATAGCTCATCCCGAAATCCAAATTGCTATTCAGAAAACTCGCGTTTATGTTCTATCCATTTATTGTCTGTTGCGCAGTTATGGAGAATGTTTGACAAGCTTTTTACTACACGTTTATTTCTATTCCGCTATAATTAGATGCATTATTTCTATCACCTTTTTGTGTGTAGGGACTATTATACATAAAGCCCTGGATTTAGGGCATGTGCTCTTGTCAAAATTTGCATTAAATATCGTACATAAGTAAAGTCCTTAGCATTAATGAAAAAATCAGCAAAGCTTTCAAGACCACGGCTCTTGTTACGTTTCAGGCAAACCATTTTTTCTGCATTTCAATGACAATAAATGGAATATCAAGCTTGTCAAATGTACAGTGGCTCCTCCAGAGAGATTGTTTTTTTACTGATTATAACAAAACTGGGATTAGGACTTTTTGCCCATTTTAGAAAAATACTCAAAAAAGTGTTTGTCTGCCTTGGTCTGCAGGTAGATAAAATTTAAATATCTGTGAAAATTTTGATAGGACCTTTTCTTATTTACCTATTCAAAATCAACTTCCGAAATCTATTTTTTTTTCTTTTGTATTTATTTATATGTGCCCAAAACTTTTCTAGAACGGTGTTTATTTAAATGTTATATATTCATGTATTTTTCAGTTCGGGCATATTTCTGCTTTGTTCGTTTTTAATAATTGTTTATAAAATTTAACTTTAAATTTTACTACTCTCAATACGTTTATTCTTTAACGCTCTTAGCATTTAGACATTCATTTTCGCTTCTCACATTTATCGTCGAACCAAGAAGGTTATGATTATGATTTTTACTTACAGTAAGACTCTAAACAGGTTTGTTTCTAAAGAGATAAACATACTTCAAAACAGAAAGATTGTTTTCTTTACACAATGAAAGCAGTTGCACACCGACATTATTCACGTGCAAGTCATGGGTATTACGGACCGGTAAAACAGACGCCTGGTTGGAAGGTAGATCGACAAGCTGGTCTGGTTGATATTTTCAATATAATGTGGTCTATTTCCTGTTCTAGCCTTAAAAAAATCGCGAATTAAGTTAAAATCACCATTCAACGTATTTTCTTATATCGCTATTTAGACAGTCGTAAATTCAAAATTGTATAAGGTCATAGCTAATATTTTTAGATAATTTAGGGTCTTCAGGCGGAATATAACATAGACGGAACTATTAATCGGCATTTAGCACACAAAGCTCTTGTTTGATTTCAAGCCAAACAATACCTTTCTGTTTTAAGCTAATCTGTTCAATCATGTTGGAGTACTCCGATTCCTAAAACACTAATACGATCGACACGTGTTGGCGGCACATGGTCTCAGTGGATGTGTAACCTTCGATGTTTACGCTGGACGCTTCTGTGAAAAGAATACCATATTTAAAAATTAACGATATAATCCCACTATCACTTTTAAACAGGATCAATAGCTGTCAGCTTTCGGAATATCTCGGCCATTATTGGCTATTTAAACTTTCAGAAATCCGAACGTGTACGGAATGGAGTGAAGATGATGGGAATGAGATGCTAATACGTTAAGTTGGTGTACGGTTTACTTAAAATGCAAGTCTATACGACTCCATTTTTATAACAACCACTCATGACAATGAAAATATTATTTTAACTGAGAAGTAAACATTGAATTTATTAAATTGTCAACAGAGAACTGTTTTTGTATCAATCTCTTCAGCTCAAGATAGGAGATAGTTTGATTAAGCAATATCCCATAATTTCCACACTATATTTTAGGAAAATAAGCAGGTTTTGTCATAAGACATTCTAATGTGTAGTAAGGACATTTTAATAAAATACACGTTATGTCTATTGTCCGTCTGTCTATTGTCCGGTTCCATTAGCAGTAACATTTATTACTAGAGTTTGTACTGCAACTACAAATTTATAATCTGAAAATACATCAGAAACATAATTTACCAATTCCTAACTTTAGTAAAAATGACCCAACAATTGCTAAGAAACATAACACAACAGTGATTAATTTGTTTACACATTAGCATGGAAAGGTTATTTTATTTAAGCGTTAAGACACAAGTAAATATTAAGAAGTCCAAATTTCAGTACAATCTTAACTGAGCAATATTTATGCAAGGGAAACCTGTCAATTTTAATCTATGTACAGCTGCTGCTGAAAAAATAAAATATTTTCATAAGGAAGAATATTTCATAATACAGAAACTTCAACCTAATAAATTCACAGTTGTGGATTCCATGGTTGGGATACCATCTACAGTGGATAGTTTTGAGAATAAAAGAACAAGATCATTCTGTCACCAAATTCTTTATTATGTCATTGAAAATATGATAAAACCATGACAATGAGACCAAGAGTAGTCAAAAGTAGGGTTGTGTGGCATGAACCACACACAATCTTTCCCTGTAAGGAGCAAGTCCCTTGTGGACAGCTTGCTTGGTAAAAAACAGCATTACATGCAAACAGTGGCACCAAATATTTCTATTTATTGTCAAGGGACAACAGTAAGTTACAAACTAACTGCATACCGTAAAACTAATTATTACTCTCGTTAAATAACACAGGAGTAGTGAAAATACTCAGGTTTCTATGCAATATAAAACTCCTGCAAAAGAAAAAAGGCAACTCACTAGAACTGATTCCTAGTAACTAGAACTGACAAGAAGGTTAATGTAAATCAGACAAGAAGATAAGTTGTTAATGTAAATTTAACTAGTAATATTCCTGGAAGTCATGTTGACTTCGAACCATGCCTTTACTGTGCACCTTTTCATTGAAGTGTTAGTACATTTTCAAAGAAAAAGAAACATTTTATTTATTATAAAAAAAAGAAGAGCACTTTCATTTTCTGTTTGGTCAAGATATTTCAGAGAAATAAACACCATGCTTTGTAACCATTGTTCTAATTAATAGATCTGAGAAATGATTTTCTGGAAATGAATATCTTACAACTTTATTACTAGAAAGAATATATTTAAAACCAATGTTATAACTGAACTTCTTAAAACAAATGTTATCTGTTATATGACAAAATTACAGCTATGACATATTTAAATGCCATATTTTTTAGTTTTCTTTGGTATTTAAAATTGTGAAGATAACAAATGTCGTGTCCTACATTCGATTATATCAATATTAAATATTTTACTAATTACATTAAACATATTACATTGGCTGAAATGTGTACTTACTTCCTGATCAAGCCTTTCAGATGTGTGCATTGTGCAATGTTTAGGAAATACAACACACAGACCAAAACATGATGCGAACAAGGAGGTTAAGCTATTATACAGTGAGTAAATAAAAGTCACTGCTAGTCTGATTTAGACATCGCCACATAAACCTAGTAGAGACTATAGATATACAATCTACAACAGATGGGTGTACAACTTACTATGTGTATTTTTACAGTTGTCAAAAAGGTAAATATTGAAGGCATAAAAACTTTTGATTCTCTCTCATTACTCTTATTATTATGCTTCATAGTTAAACATGCAAAATTCTTAGTTTTCTGTAACTAACTGCAAAGTAACAAGATGTACAAATAAATACTTAGCAAATAGTGCAGATCCTGATCAGAAAGTTCCCTGCAGGAGCTGGCTGATGTGCATCTACACTATTTACTCTATTTACTATTTACACTAATAACCAATTATATTAAACAGGCTATCAATTCAGCTATAGGCTATCTCATCTGTTTCCACCAAAATGTACCAATTATAATATAAGTTATTGTTATTCAAAGTTTATTGAATCTATATACCTGCTATCATGCCACATTTACAGAATGTAAAAAATACATATATTTATATTCCTCAATTTATGCATATCCAAAGAGTATGAACACTGCAATGATGAATAGCAATACATTTATACAAAACACCAGGTTGATGTCACTGACCAAGGGACATTATTTTAAGTGATAAATAAACCTGAAAAGTACATCTTCTATTACAGCAAAATTAAATAATTCATTTTAGCTTCTTAAATATAAATAAAACAGAAAAAACTTTATCATGATAGACATCTTCATCTTCAGTTAACTTAAATAAATCACTTAAAATGGGGCTTAATCTTTCAATACACTGTACATCATCAGCGTTCTTTAACCTGTCACCAAGCACTCATTAAATAATGAATTAGCATTTAATCAAGCTTAAAAGTTCAAACTAAAACTAATTAAGATAACACAATAGCTGCAACGGAATTAATTATGAAGGAAAAAGTAAACAAATGAGCCATGTCCCTGGAAACAGCTTACCAAAGAACCGCAAACAACATATATGTTGACCACACATGCAGATATCTAGAAAAGCTAGCTACAGATTGATAAAGTGTGATATATTTTTACAAAGAGGGTCAAATACATGTATTAACATGCAGCACATTATACTAAGGGTAATCCTAAAGGGTTAATAGTAAAACATAAATATACATGACTGCTTTGCAGCCTAACATTAACATGATGTCAAATATTCATCTAGTCCATTTTATCTACAATTATTAAGTGCACGAAAAATATACAATTAATATTTTAATTCATGTGAGAGTGCAGTCAACTATTGTTTCATATGCAAGTTATTTCAGGGCTTAACTCATTAAATAATAAGTACCTATAGTTTAAGTTAGAATTAAAATGCATTCAATTTTTTGAATTATCGCAAGGCATCTTAATTAAAAAGATATTTAAATATAATAACTAATAGTTAAGAATTAAACTGTTTTAATTTTAAAACTCAACAATGCCAAGTTTAATATAATTATATAAAATCCTCATTTATTTCATTCATCAACTTTTAATTTCAACCAAGAAAGAAATTTAACAATTAAAAACTAATCAACTGGTTCTTTTCAATTTCATTGTATCAAATCAGTACTTCATTATGAAACATATTCTGTAAAGAGTTACGTTTCAAAATCAATATTATTATAGACAATTCTCATTTATTTCATTAATCAACCTAAAATTTTAACAGACACCTAGAAAGAAATTTTACAAGAAAAAACAAATCGATTCTTTTTAAATTTCATTGCCTCAAAACAAATAATATTTAATTATGAACAATATTCTTAAAAAAAAAAAATAAGTTTCAAAATCAATATAAATATAGACAATCCTCATTTATTTCATTAATTTAATTATTTAAAGTCACCTAGAAAGGAATATTACAATTTAAAACAAATCAATTAATTCTTTTTCAATGTCATTGCATCCAAACAAAAAATATATAATTATGAAACATTTTTTCAAGAGTTAAGTTTATAAAAAGCTAAAATTAAAAACATGATTGTAAAAAAAGGTGACAAAGCTCAATAAAAAAGCAATTTACAATTGTCAAGTTAAATAGCATATAAATAATAATAATGAAGTACAACATGTATACCTGACAACAAGAGATTTGTAAGCTACATGTACACAGCCGAACAACTCTGCCTTTAACAGTCCCCTCACTACCTACTACACACTGAGACACTATGGCATGGGTGGTCTCTGCCATCTCTGGCCCATGGCCCCCGGTGGTGGTGGTCGGTTGAATCTACCTGGTGGGCCCCCAAAACCCCGTGGGCCAGGTGGACCTGGTGGTCCACCCATGCGAGGATTGAAGCCTCTTGGTGGGGGGCCATCAGGGTTCCATCCGGGCCCACCTGGACCCCTGGGACCAGGACCTCCTGGTCCATCACCCCGTGGGCCGAAGGGGCGTGGAGGGGGACCCCTGCTGCCTCTTTCTCCAAACCCTCCCCGGCCCCCAAATGGTGGTGGACCATCCATTCTGGGACCTCTTGGGCCATTGCCAAATGGAGGTGGACCATTAGGTGGACCGTGGGGCCCTGGTGGAGGACCTCTTGGACCGCCTGGTGGACCCCTCGGACCAAACTCCCCCCTGGGACCCCCCATACCTCTCCCACCAGGCCCTGGTGCCCCTGGACCATGACCCATTGGACCCCCAGGACCTCCTGGACCCATTGGTGGACCTCCAGGACCCCCCTTATTCATGGGTGGACCCCCTGGATTGAACCCTTTAGGACCCGGCCCAGGCCCTGGTCCAGAGTTGTTCTGATTGACTGGTTTCTCATCTTGATTGTTTTGTGGGCTCTGGGAGTCATCCTGATTAGACTGAATTTTAGAACGCAAGTTTGTCAGTGCTGCCTGGAAATCTTGTGCCCCAGAGTCACTTGATTGAGAATCTTCCTTACTGTTCTCATCCGGGGTATCCCATTTACTAGGTCTACGCCTTTCTCTTTTAGATTTTTGGTCACTATCATCCTGGGAATCATAATTGTCTTTCTGATTCTGCGATTCAAATCTATTATTGTTGTGCATTTGATTGCCCTGGAACCTATCTTGTTGGTTCCTATTGCCTTGGAAGTTATTATTTCTGTTCCCCGCAAAACCTCCAGTGTTATCTTTCTCTCTATTATTCTCCCTACTATCTCTATTGTCCCTATTATCCCTTTCCCCAGGTTTAGACTGAAAATTATTTTGCTGGGACCCAAATTGATTTGGCCTTGAAGGAGACGTTTGATTCCGTTGATTACCAAAACCTGCAGACCCAGGCCGATTTGGACCAGAATTCCTATTTTGCTGATTATCTTGATTACGTTCATTACCAGTAAAGCCTTGGGCATGCCTATTTGGCTGTTGAGGAGGTCTATTACCCCCCTCTTGCCCCCCTGGCTGACCCCTGTTTGGCCCTGAAGGTTTAGGAGACTGACGCTGGTGAGCATTTGGTTCCTGTTTGATTTGTAAGATGGGCTTTGGTGCAGGTGTTTCCTGTTTTAAACCACCAAACACTGCAGGATTGAATCCGCCAACAAAAGCCGTCTGAGCCCCATATGCTATGGCCGACAGTTGTTCCTGCTGCTGCTGACTGCCATATTCTCCAAGCAGCCCCTGACCTGGCTGCGGTTGGCCAGGAAATTGTGGCAGGCCTCCTATCACTAGACCACGCCCAGCAAACTGGTGCTGTAGATGTGCGGGGACTCCTGGCTGTATGGCAATAAACTGTTCTCCACCGAAGGCAACTGCCCGACCTGCCTGCTCCAGCTTGATATGCTCAGCTGCCTCGGCTTCACCAGTGCTGTACTCCTGTTTGATGAAATCCAGGGCACTACCCCCGGCCTGCTGTTGGTCATAGCGTGCACGTTTCTCTGGGGGTTCAGAGCTGCGGTCCCGTGTGTGAGACCCATACATGTCTGGGGGAGGGGGTGGGGGAGGGGCACGTTGGGATTGGGAATTGGAGCCTATATTATTTTTAGGTGGGGCACTTCCTTGAGAAGGTAGAGGAGGCTGAAAAGAAAACAGAAGTAGTGCATCAGTATTTTGTCCTAATAAGCTTGGAAGATGAACCTCCATGTGATGCTGATATGTCTTTTTTTTTAAGTCAAATTACTTTTTTTTATAAAAGAATAGATAATGCAGCAAATTCTCACTTAAAAAAATTCATTAAATTGTTTCTTTTCTTTTGAATCAGTTAAAAAAAATTTCCCATTATACACTATGAAAGTCTAATTTCTGTCTTTAATTTAAGTAATGAATTTTAAATAGGAGGCATTTGGCACAGTAGAACTGCATAACAATATTTTTTGTTTGTTTGACCATGACATATTTTGCAACAATTTGTGCAGTTTTGCATAAGTTCAAGTCCTTAAGTATTTCAACATGGAGATCCATTGACATAAAGTTTTTTTATAGGTCGAGTTAGGTTGTTTTAAGTTGTGAAAAAGAATATAGATATATACTTCTTATGTCAAATAAGTTTTCCTCATGGCCACTGAAATTCCCCAGTATTACAACACACATAACATGGCAAAATCTTGCAATCGCTACAATATGCCAATTAAAATAATACGTCACCTAAAGCAAGGTAAAAGAGCTATTTTTTTTCTTTTGTATATTTTTAAAATGAACTGATGATAACGTTTTTAGATTGTATTGCTAAGGCAATACATATAGTTAAGATTTTAACTGGATACCAAAACTAAAATTGTAACTTGAGTGATAACATTTGTTTGATTTGTTCTTGTTTTTTTAAGATTAACTGTGGTATTATAAAAGAAAGGATAAAAACTGAAATTGAATTGTAAAAAGACCAGTAATTATAAAACTATTAAAGCTGGCAAATAGATTTTATATTGTTTCTTCGACTAAAATAAATTCACATGTAATATACTTGAGCTTCAGAAAGTAGATCAAACATAAATTGTAATAAATCAATAGAACTCACTGCACCTAAAAACTAGGAAGGTCATTTTTATTTTAAAAAAAACTGTTGTCATATCTTGAAATGTTGTTGTTTACTTCAAAACATTTGTTTAAACAGTACACTGAAGTGCCATACAAACAACAAACATTGATGACGAAACACAAATCAGAAAAAAAAACTCACAGACATTCCATAGCTTTGGCTGTCTGGCAATCAGGTCAAAGCAAATAGTTGTAAAAAAAAATCCAAACTTAAAAACAAGTGACAAGAAAAGTTGTACTGTTGGAAAAAAATTGTTCTACTGATGTATCACTTGTGATTGTGGATCTTGCTTACATCTGAAGTTATTGTAAATTTATTTCTCCAACATGCACCAGAAAAAAGGACATTTTCAACTGTATTTAATATGCAATGAGTATTTTACATCATATGTTTCTGACATTTTGAGTTGTATATGTACCTACTTTCAAAATTTCACACAATACTTAGTAATTTATTAAGTTTTGAGATAAATATTTTCTTGTAAAACCCGCTAATGTTAAAGGAAATAAATGTCTATGAATTAAAATTAAAAGGCATTCATTGAATAATTCTGGCATTCATTAAATAATTCTACCAGAAATTTAAAAAAAGTTAAAATATTAACATGATTCTTCGTAATCTTTGTCAAAACAGGAATTATTTTTTTTAAGTTATGTACTAATATATAAGGCATCTGCAATTTGGCAAGCACATATTGCAATGTTTCTCTCTAAGTATTAGACTGATTTCATTTTAATTAAACATTGTTTTTCTCTCTATCTTGTATCCTTTTCTGTTATTGTTGTTACTAATACAGAGATTTTACACGCCAAAAGAATATAAAAACAGGAACTGCCACTATATAATCTAAAACACGTAGGGCTTGAAACATCAAAATCTTCACAATTTTCCTGTAGAGTTAGTAAAAAAAAGTACATATACAAAAGTTGTGCCAGTAATGGCACAGGAAGCGGAGCAAGTTGGATACAGATGAGGCTGTGCAACACACATGGTGCAGGGAACCAATCTATAAATCTCACTGGCTACTGGATCCCTATTATGGGAACCAGCAGTCTGGCTTGCTATCTTGGGAACCAGCAGTAGAACATAAGTCCTACTATACACCATACTAAGACTTGACCTGCACGTTCTGTTTAAAACTGTTTATAACTGGATTGCAATTTCATTCAAGATGACAGACCTATAGATAGGGGACTTGGCAGCAAATAACAAAGTTCTTGATGAGACAGCTCTTGACCTTGACATACTGCACTATTGCAAGTCATGTTCAGCAGGTTCAGAGTTTAAATTCATTTCCAACTAGTTTATGTCACATTAATAAGCCCAGAATGATGTGCTGCCATTAACGTGCGAATATGTTTTTTATATTAATAGGTGTCAATAAACAGCCAAATTTCATTTATCCTTTTCCTTTATCTTTCCTATTATTTCTTTAAAATAAGTGTTAGTACTATACCTATACCATTTTGAAAATTTAGAGATAGGGAATTTATTTCTTTACAAATTAGCAAATAATTATTTCCCTGTTGAATGTTTGTATCCAACTGTTTATTTTTATACAACACTTGCTTTCAGTTGATTAATTGATATTAACAGTATTTTTAAATATGCTGATAGATAAAATATTTGATCAAAATGGTCATTTTCTAAAAATCTAAAATGGCTATTGTCTTTAGCATCTACTTAACACTTAACTAGATAATTTCTGATTGCCATATAGAAAGAAAACTCACAGAAAGGATATAAAATACAATGTATCTAACCTTAAATCACATCAATTTATGTTTATATTGGTCTTATTTCTTTCATCTTTTTGTCTCACTTTAAAATCCTGAGTCAACTTTTTTTTAGCTTACTATCTTTTGAGATATTTATCAATATTGTTAGGCACTCAGCAGGCAGAAATGAATAAAATGATAAAAGTATTTTATTAGATTTAATCCTTTTACTAATGCATGTGCCATTTTACGCCTTAATGAAGCAATCACAATTATCAGTCTTATCTTTAGTAGAATCTGCACTATTTAGGGTTTATTTGTTGATTAGTTTGACCATGGATTCACTAATGAATGATGAAGCATACAGGTATTAGAAATACTTTAAACAGTTTTAAAGAAAATTTTTAAAAAAAATAAGTAAAGTTTCAAAATCCTATATATGTACCATGAATGAAAGGGTGTAGGTGCTAAATATTGATATAACGTCTAAATCTGTAACAATATTCTCTACCCGCACTAACCAACATCATGACCATTCAAACAAACTGATCAAATTCCTTATCAACTTAAACACTAAACATTCACTACCCAAGATGGCACTGTTAAAAGGTGATGTACATAACTTGTGCATGTAAGTCTTAACATCTAGCTGCCAGTACTTCTTAATTATAATCTATGTCTACATACAATAATACTTCTACCAATTAAGCAACCTACTTCTACCTTCCATTCATTTGTGGGATTAAGTGTTACAGGTTGGGCAGTGATGTGTTAACAAATATTTTAATCAACTTTCAAGGTAAGAGACCTAGAATAAAGACATATTGGTTTTATTTTAAAACTTTAACATAACAAATTGCAAGAAGAGAAAATGACATTTTCATTCATGGTTGAATATCATTATTTTTCTCCTGAAGCATTTTGATTATTCAGAAGTTCAGTTTAGTTAATTTAAACAAATAACGTCTGTATTTTGGGATCAAGAGGGATTTTGGAGTCTAAAGCCATGATAAATTGAACAACAGTATGATTTATATGCAATCCTTTCACAGAATTACAAGAAGAACTATCTCTCTGAAGAAATACAATGTTCAACATTGACTGAGAAGATATTCAGACAAACAATGGCAAGAGAGAAACTTGGTATGTGATCAATGGGATGAAAGTTACATTATGAAAATATTGAGTCAAACATTTTGTTTTGCTTTGTACTGCAGCTTTGCTGAAAAGCCTATTAAATGCACCAACACTGTTAAAGTAATGGGACAATACAAAAACAATAGGGTGATAAAAAAAAGACAAAGGCATGCAGAAAATAAAACTACACATGTCACTTTTTTAAACCATAGATCTGTTAAGTAAATGGTAGACTATACATTTAGTAGCACTATTCAGTAATAATTTGTTGTTAATACAATGTAAGCTGTTAAGAACTCATGTACTGTCAAATTTTTATGAACACTTACATAATTATTGCATTTGAAAACTTCCCACATCACATTAATCTAAGAATTACCACAATATCAAGTATTGCTGCTGCCACCTACATTATATCACAGAGAAGGCAAGAATTTATACCCCATATCTACTCTAACTGTGCATTTTCAAAGACACCATTGATATATACACCATGTCATTAAATGATCTCATTTCTTTTAATTAAGAAAAAAATGCATGCATACACCCATATAAATACTGATGCAAAATTATTATGTGCTTATAAACAATAATGTAAAGCCATTTGCTGTCCAACAGCACATAAGGTTGGGAGGTTGGTTTTTTTGTTGCAATTCAGGCCTATATCTACATGAAGCATTATATTGTTGTGCTAAAATAAATGTTAGCTTAATCTTAAGGATTATATTAAGGATACAGATAAATATAAACATAACATGGGAGAAGAAAACAAGCAATACAATTGACTCATCTAGAGTATATCTTAGATACATCAGCAAATGAACTATCAAATACTGAACTCTTCATACAGTAGTTGTGTAGAAAGGAAAAAAACATCATGGAACTACAAAAAACACACAATACACACAGAAAAAAACAAACAGGTTGGCTGTTAGTAGACCAGTAACTTGTCTAGTTAATGATGTCCGCCTTGTTAACATCCAGGAGGATTGGGGGTTGAGGAATTGATGCAAAATGCATGTCAACAAGCACTTAAGGGAACTAACTTATTGAAATAAAGGCCCAAGTAAGAACTTGGCTATGGTGGCGAAAAGACGTACACCTATAACAAACTCATAGAAGCAAAAGAAAACGAGTGAATAAATATGCCTTTGTAACAGTCTAATCAAATATTTCTCTACTCCCAGCTTATCAAATATTCCTTTATATTAACTACTATTAAGTATTTATAAATTTATTTCTTTTATTTTAAATTCTGAATTAATTTCATTTTCTTCAAAATACTTTTCTTTCTTCAATTACATTGATATACATGCCCTACAAGGTTTCATTATGAATTGCATTTATAGACATAAAAAGTTTTCAAAATTCTTCAGTAAACAATTATTTAATCTTGATAGTTAATCTTTTACTGTTTTGTTGTATGCTATTATCTGTACTTCTGTATACAATATTTAATAGATGTTACTGTTTCTTTATGCTAGGTAAATTAACAATAATGTTCACTTACAGTCCAAAATTTAATCAGTAATTGCAATATAATAAACATGCCTATAAAGCTAGTCCATAAGTGAGATTGTAACATTTTAAATCCTCTTGTTTATACTTATAAGAATATATCAAATAAACACCCATAGCGAAATCGACAACATTAAATGTATATCAATAAACCCTAACTAATATATGGTAATGGTGAACTACATCCAGTTTGTAAAAAGACATTAATCAGAAGAATTAGAAACTTATGTTATATACTAGCCTAGGAGGACAACTGGAAAGTTGAGACAGTCAATGGTATAAGAGATGTGTATGCTACCAAACTGTATACATGTGGAATAGAAGATTCAAATAATAATCACACACAATTAAGCTCAAAGCGATCCAATTTTGATAAGATAAATTATTCAAATATAGCAACAGGATGAACTAACACTCAAAGTTAATGCCTTTATTATATGCATGCAGTGGTAAATGTAAATTACATCATATGATGCTAGTACAATATACGAAATAATATGTAACAAAACAGTGGAATAACAAAAAAAAATGTTGAGAAGCTGACAAAACTTTATTATCACTGAATTTGGGGAAGAGCTGGTTGTCCAGCGCTAGAATGAAAACAGCCACCTAACAACAAACGGTGAGAAGTGCCATCAGTCATAAGGACTTTTGGAATTACTCGTCCACACACAACCTACAAGGATGTAGTACTTGACACCTGGCGTCTCAATGCATGTTTTATACCATGCCACTCACTGTACAATGTACCTGTAATGCCCATACCCAACTAGCATGCATGTTTACAGGTCTGAACTAGGCTTCTTAGCCGTATAATGAAATGAAACTGTTCTTTATAACATATGACAAAATTCATCAACTATTTTTGCTATTTTTGATTTTAATATTCAATACAAATGATAATTCCTTCTTATCCTTTGTTTTAATCCTTTTAATTATATGGCACTTAGGAGCATGTAAAAACTACTAAGTTTAGCTTTTTTTATTTGAAAACTTTTGTGTTAAATGAAAAGGAAGACAAAGATGACCTTATGCAAAAAAGAGACACAATTTCTTTCTGAATTAAGATTGGATGGCTTCTTTCTGAAATGTGATAGTACAGATACTTCTTTGGAAGACTCAAAGCTGATACAATAGTATAGAATATCACTAGAAGATAACAAAGGGAAAGCAATACAACAGGATTGGTGTCTACATAGATGAAACATGTAATTAAGAAGCCAATAGAAATGCTTTTAATGATTCATTGAACAAATCATACCCATAAACATTAAGAATGATGACATGGTTGGTGTAATGGTTAGATGGTTATCAGACCTTTTTTTACAGGTCATAGTCAATATGGAATAAATTAAAACTATTAATAAACAATACACAAAACAAAAGTAGGAGTTCCTCAAAATATAACAGGCACACAATACTTTTAAAAAATCACAAATTTAAGATGAGAATTTTGATGAGTGCTCATAGTGAACTACAAATACTACTTTATTTTAGCCCCCAAATTTAAAACAGCTACTTTAACTTCCAAAATGTGTGAAGTTACAAGTATGCTCGCTGCCAAGACTCACTTGTGTGGGCCTAAGATTGATTTATTATCACTTGTAAATAACTCATAAAGAAGTCATAAAAAGTAAGGTAGATATTTTTTAAGGGTGGCAATGGCAGTTAGTCTCTTTGTATAGTAACAGATTACAAAGTTCTGTAACCGGTTTAGTGCTCTTAAATATAAGTATATGAATAATGTTGGGTAAGGTTAATATTTAGTCACTTTAGGATTATCTACTTCTTGAAATTACTACTAAATTACTACCCACCCACCCCCCTTACCATTAGCCCTTACTTAGTAATTGTGACATTTTGATCTTAATATCTTAATTAATTTGCATGCTGTTCTCAAAAAAATAAAATAAGTACAATATCAACTACCCTTATTTTAATATTATTTTTGATGTTCAAATGCTATACAGGGCATCAAATTAATAGCTTCTCTGAACAGTATTGGCAGCTCAATAATAATGCATAATTAACAGATGTATCTATGTGTAATTTAAAGTACCAAAATATAGTGGTATTATTCTTTCAGCAAAGTGATCAAACCTTACCTAAACCGGTTACTGACTTTGTAATTGTTGTCATCCCATGTTTCTTTGTGTTTTGAATTTGAAGTGTTTTGGGGTTTTTTTTTAGTTTAAAGATTATATTGTTTCTTTTTCATTTCAAAGCCATTCTTCAATTGCATCTTTCATAGTTATGGAATACAATTGAAAAGAGAAGCGGGAAAAAAAATTCTTCAGCCTAATTAGAAAAAAAAAAAAAAAAAAAGGTTTCATATTCCTTACTTGATAGCAACTGAAGTATTACTTTTAGCTAAGTTTTACATATCCAAGCAACATTGTGTTACAATGGATACAAGGTAAGGATGTTTTTATATCTATTACACAAAGTGCAAGCAGGTGCCCACAACTTTGTGCCCTAAGGTCAAAGGTTAAACCTACGACAGTAAGGTATAACAGTTCAGAATATATACATGTAAACTATAACCCAATACTTGTTATTCTAAATTTCTTGCTTCACACAGTACTTATATATGCAATTTTTATATGGTAACAATATTCAAAACCCAGTTTTACAACTGTTATAATTTCTAAACTTGTAAAGAATCCCAACGCTTGGTTCAAAAACCCTAAAGAGAATTTTTCTTCAAAATAAATAGGTAATATATCACTTCTTAAGTTATTTTTCTTCTTCTTAGATTGTATATATATACATATATATAGTCTTGAGTTCTTATAACAGTTATCAGTCATTCAAGTGTCACACATTTTGAATAAAACAAAGAAAAACCTTTAAGTTTTATTTTCTTTAAATAATTATACATTTAACACGCCAATATATCGACCTGCTTTCAGTGAGACATAAACAATAATTAAAATTTGCAATATTACATATTTAATTAAATGGATCACAGATACAAATAAAAGTTAATATTTTAATTTTAAGCAAGTTATTTAAAGTATTACAATGTTATGTAAACATTACAAAGAACATGATAGCATATGACTTCAGAGCTGCCTGAAATGTAAATCAACAAGAGGGGAATAAAAAACATTCAATTTATGAGACACAATCAAAATAATAATTGGTCAAACATGGTACCTCATTAACTGGGTGTGCAACTTTTACAGAAATTATGGCTCAAAAGTTTTACAAGTTTTTTTTTAATGTATTTCAAAAGTATTGAAAAAGAATAGTATATTCTTATGATCTGCAATGCATTGTCTGTCAACTGACACAAGTTATAAGTTCAATGGATTAACAATGTAGTTAGTAATGCATTCAATTTTGAAAATGCGTGCACTACAATAATATACATATACAATGTTCGGACAACTTGGAGGATGTTTCAAATGAAATAAAATAAGGCTACAAACACATTAGGGCACCTTCTCGAGTTAAGGAGCCTCAAGTACATATGAATACATATCACATAATACTGGAAAATCCCCATTACCAAATCCTAATCCATTCTTGTTTACTGGCATACAGCATGCACATAGGTGTCAAGCATACAGCAGCCGTGTTAAGGACTTGCAGTTCACTTAAAAAACTAAGGCATCTTCCTATAATAAATGTATAAAATTAATATTCAAATTATGTTGTAACAGAACAATTTTACTGTTCGTCTTAAATCAAAATGACAGATTTTGCTATCTTGGTCAATACTGGCTTTTTATTCACTTTATAATGCAGGAATAGACTAATCTACATTCTTTAGACATGGGCAGTTTTGACTCATTAGTAACTGTCCAGAATACCAAACCAATGCATCAAAAAAAACTTCTTTCAAAGCTGTCTAGTCAGGATGGGTATTTTTTGTCTTGTTATCATCATAAAAGTGTTATATTGTAGCATCATTTAATGTGATCAATGATAAAATTAATGTCTTCGTTACTTGTTGAATATTGCTGTCAACGTTAATAATATTCAGCGCAATGTTGACTTCAGGAAACACATAAATTCAGAAGTAACTTATTTAATGCTTTAACCATATTTCTGTAAACTACATTATAGTCTAGTATAAGCTACATTATGTGAAATATTTTTTTCCAACAGTCTGTTATTTTCTCAATACTATACTAAGTATAGTTTTATCTCTCTTTCATCTTCACAATCTCACAAGGCACGTTCAAACACTAGAACATAACTAACTACTTTGATGCAAGATTAAAGACAAGTTTTTTTCTTTACTAAATGATGAAAAGCTTAAAACAAAGATTAAAAGTAAATGAATATTGAGATAAATGAATTGAAGTAAATCTAATAAATATATGTAATCTTACGCCAACTGAATTAGAAATTCGTTAAGTTTAAAATAAAATAATTAATTAAATTAATTGACCTGGAAATACATTAAATTAAAAGGAATGGTTACAGTTTTGTAAGTTAACAGTGCGAAATAACTCAGAGAGGAGGTTGATAACAAATCTCTTAAAAATAACTTAATACTGATAATAATTACCACTTTTGTAAAAAATGACTCAAGTTTAATTCCTCTATAGTGTTTGATAGAATCCAGATAGAAAGAAAGTACAGAACCAGGTGTGATGAACCTTGTGAAAATTGAAACATACATACGGATAAGTGAAAAAAAAAAGACTCAGAGGAAGAGGTCATATTGAACTAACAACAGTAATACAGCCACAACAGGTGGGGGATCAAGCTGGAAGTTTGTCAATGTCAACATCAAAAATCATCTTGTACTCATGTAATATTCATTAGTGCTCACAGCAGCCTATTGCATGATTATATGCTGTAAAAACCTATAGAACTATTGTTGTTTAAATAGGACTATTATTGTAAAAAAATATTACTAGAAACCTACCCCTAAGATAAGTCAATACTGTTAGGTACACTATCCATATTGTTGTTTTAAATACCCTATTTAATAGGCATAAAAAGTTACTTACATTCTTTTTTTAAAAAAGCAAATTATTCTACTAAGATTACTAGTGTATTTATTAGAGAGGTAGAAAATGTTACAATTTAAAAAAAAAATCTTATTACATCACAAAAATGATTTGTGTCTTTGAGAACTATGATTAAATAAGAAATGACTGCATTTAAGAAAAAGCTTTGCTCATTTTACTCAAATGTAAAATAAGGTTAAATTAATATTTCTTTCTTTCAGTACAAAGAACATCAAGAAAAAATATGCAAGTGTTTATGTATATGTAAATACAAATATAACCATTAATAAAAATTGACAAATATATAACATGACTTACATCAGTGAGGCTCCACAGGGTACTTGAGATGGCATCTGCAACACTGATGCTTCTGGGGCCTACAAAGACCTGTTTTTTCCCTACTTTGTTAATTATTGTTTAATCTTTACATCCCTACATACCTTATCATTGACTAATAACTTCATTTGCACACCCAGAATGAGATACCTATGTTGTATTTCATTGCATAGCACCTAAACAACTGTTTTTATCAAATCTTACAGTGGCTTTCAATTGAAGCTCTGAGCCCTGTGAAACAAAGTGACCATTCTGCCAACTCCTATTTGTCCCATCTTCTCCGTTCAAGCAGTTTCTTCTTTAAAACAAACACTTTATGACAAACTTAGTAGTCAACTTTCATAATACATTGCATTGTTGATCCACACTTTCACAGTTCATTTTTACGTTTAAATATACACATTGCACACATGGTTACAGTTTCTTTCATTATCAAGTGTCCTTGTTAGATCGGTCTCTGTATGGCTTGGGCGATGATGTATTATGCCAATGTTTCACAATTGTTTCACAGGGACCAGAGCCATATGTCAGCCAGGTGGGGCAGTGGGGACAACTCTGCTGCCATGTGCTACCTGTATCTTACCCAAAAGCTTACCTGTTTGAGATCTGCTGGAGGCTTGAACCTGTTTTCTTGCTGGAAGTTTCCCCGGTTTTGGTTACCTTTCACAGCCTGTGGTCGCTTTGCTTGTCCCTCCATGTTATACCTTTGGTGGCAGTAGAATTTAATATATTCATCTTTTTACTTTTATATTTTCAGTTTCATACTATGGTGAATTAGCAGCTGGATTACTTAATGCCAAAAAGCAAGACACCTAACATCAGTCTTTGTTGAACTATTTATAAAATTGCTAGCTAGCCAGAAGACCTATACACTAACTCTTAGCCTCATTTGGTCCTAATTTTCTGAAAGTTGTTTCAAGATCTGCACTATTTACTACTGTCTCAAGCTTACATAAATAATTGTATTCATATCACAGTGACAAAGTTATGACGATTTTAGGGGAGGGGATTTGCCAGCATTTTTGTCGATACTGTGCAGCAATATTTCTATCAATATAGCACAGGGGCACTTATGAGGTGCCCAGGGACTGAACCCAGCCTGCCCATTATAGTGACACCGACGAGTCAGGTGTAATGCAGTCCCCTTAGTCACAAGCATTAGGAGGGAAGCCACTACTACCAACTCTAAAGTCTTTGGTTTGACTAGGCCAGGGTTTGAACTGGCAACCTCCCAATCCGCAAGCCAACGTTCTACCACTTGAGCTATTGCGACCTGTGACCATTTTAGGGGTATGTCTTAGAACCAAATAACTTAATATGTATAGAATAATAAAAGTTGCGAGTTTAAGTTCATTCAACATCCAACATCGGGCAAAAACTCACGCTTCAACCTGTGGGCAGGCTTTCTCCCTTGGCAACTCCACATATTCAATGTAGTCAAAGTTGTCATCGTTCTCTAGTGGAAGCTTGAAATTGGCCTTCATGTCCAGGACTGCTTCCTCAGGCACATACTTCCCTGTCAACACACAGGAGCAGTTCATGATTAAGGAGACTTTGAAACTCCCTCAATTTTTTTCTTCTTTCTATCTTAGCACTATAATTGTAGATAATGCCACTTACACAATTTGTTTATCTAAAGTGCCCCCTATATAAGATAAATAAGAGTATTTGTTTTATTGCCATACACTCCATAACTCAAACTTTGACATGGCGCTTACAATCCATGTCAGTGGAAAAGCCTTACAAAGTTAATTAAAAATGCATGTGTAGCATTTAGCATTGAAAGGTGCTCATTACCTCTGAGAGTATTATTTTACATCTATTTATGATCAAGAGTAAACTCAATGTCTTTCTACATCATTGTTAAAAACATTGTCTTATTACTTTGAATGAACCGAAGAACATACCATCCTCATAAGTACGTTTATCTGATCTTCTCTTCAGTTCATTGTCATCAGGAACAATAACAGCAGCACGCCTGATAAAACCCTTGAAATTCTTCATTTTCCTTCGTCTAGCTGTTGGGTATACGTTTGTCTGATCCAATATGTAATTACGCTTCTTTTTACTTGCTGCAAATTGAAACAATCAAAATCATTTTTTTTTATTTATAGAAATATTCAAACATCTGCACTGTTAAAATTAACTTACATTACCCTTTAAACCTATTCATGGTTAATTCTAAATAACAATATTTGTCAAATTCCATTGCACATTCAACGGAATAAAACTCATTTTTGTTCATGTATAAGACACATAAACACAACAGTAATTTATTAATGCTAGCTTAGAGTGAAACTTTGGCTAAATTTGCTGCCTTAAAATCTTAAGCCACTAAGCAAAAAAATAAAAATAAAACCAAGGCCAATAGTGCATATTCAGAACAAACAGTTCTTCTTTGGAGATGCTGCCATGCATAAAGAAATACATCATGTTTCTTTTACATGTAGTTGTAAGCATATAAAGAATAGGTCAAGTAACAGGATTACGGTTAAAATCACATTAAAGTTAAAGTAACCAACCCAGTTCAAAGAGTTTGTTGAGACATTTTGAAGCCTTGTCAATGAGTACATCCCATCTGCCATGGTAGTTGTTTTTCCTGGGCAAACCCATCACCTTCATCTTGTCGATGAGTGTATCTGTTCCAATTATGTTGTATCGCATCTCAGGGTTGTCCCTAGCCTTGTTGATACCCCATGTGGTCTTACCCGAGCCCGGCAGACCAATGATCATGATCATCTGAAACAGCGATATCAGAACTAGGTTTCAAGGAATAAAAAATGAATAACCAACAAAGGACACTATACTGATGTTATGTTAAAGTAATGCTAACCTAATGAAAACAAATACAAAGCACAGAGAGCAATCAAAAGTCCCCAACCAATTATTCTGTTGTAATCTTAGATATTCAAAAATTGTGGGACAATATATTCTTTCAGATTTTTGTTGGAAGACTGTTTTTTTTGTTGTTGCAATTTTGTAAGAATACAAAGAAAAAGCATTCAGTTAATACAAACTTATGCAGATAATCCTACCATGAAAATAAAACTTGAATGAAAAAGGAATGACACATGTAAAGACCTACAGTTACAATGAGGGCTGCTTGAACTCACCTCACATGAGGACTTTGTAGCAGGCGGTTTTAGGCCTCGGACTCTCTCCTGCACAGGGAACTGCATTATGTACAAGAAGCCAGGAGCCGCTGGGAACCAAGGAGCCTGCTGACCGAAGTTCACCTCAAACCTAGACATATTGATATAACAATATGAATTTGATAGTAATGATGGTAGTTGTTCACTGTTGCTGAACAAGGCCATATTGTAGTTGTATTTTTGTTTAATTGGCTGTAACCAGATCATGCTTTACATGGATAACATGAGGTCTGTGATGAAGCCTTTTCAGTAAACATTTTATTTCAATACTGTTCCTTTGTATATTTTGTTTATTATTAATGTTGTTTTTTACTTTTTTGTCAGTGCAATCTTACATAAAAAAATTCTACCATGGTAAAAGGTTAGGGTGGTGTTCTGCCACTAATTATAGATAGTGATTAACATTCTACACCATAGTTATTGCAGCATCTATAAACCTAAAGAAACAAAAACAAAGAACTAGGGCGCAATTACCTGACATTTTTGCTTAGTATATGAGGGAAGAGGGCAGACTCCTTCTTGCCAACAGGGTATCCATGAAGGGGTTGGGCCACACCCAGCCAACGGCCGTTTTTTGCGTACGAGATGTTAGGCGGACGTGAGTCCAGGTCCAATAGGCACCCCACCACATCCCCAACCACTAGCTTCTCACCATAATTGGTGAACTTGTTGCTGGTAGAGAACTTTGCAGTGCCACCATAGCCATAGGAGTTGGGCTCCTCTCCTGAACAAAGGAAAATAAAGGTTGCTTAACAGCCGCAAACACATATCTGATGCACACACACGTTCAAGATAAATCAACAAAACATTTTCTACTTTTTTAAGATTTTCCCCAGAGATTTCAGCACAAAGGTGCTATAAGAGACCTTTGCTTATATCCTGGTTTAAGAGACTTTTACTTAGAATACGGATATTAGTCATTCAAGTGCTAGTTTCAACATTCTTAAATTCTGGCCATAGTGAAATAGCAGGTACTGACAAACTGTATTTTATAACTCGTATCTTTGCATGCTAGACTGAAATTCAGACAGAGCTTTTATTAATATAAATTTGTTGTTTATTAGTTTATAAAAAAAATATGATGCTCCCTTCTGGATCATTTTATCTACAGTATTAATGTCTTGACAAATATACTAAACAAGCTGATACAATCTATAAATATAAACACAAGCAGCATACATGTTTGTTTTCCTAAACCGTAGTATCATCACTCACCTAGCTGGAAGGATGTGTTGTCCATAGACCAGCCAACACGAAGAATGTGGGGGTTGGTCTCCTGGTGGTCTTCGCCAAAGTCTACCTTCAGGTGCTCCATCACCTTACACTCATAGTATGCCTGCAAGCAGGAAATAACGAACACTGTATGCAGACATTAGACTCTTGATATAGCACTATACCAAATGTAACAAGAACTGTAATCTGATGGCAAACCAATATTCCAACCCACTTTCTTGTTCATAAACCTCTCACTTATAAAAATGTCTGAATAAAGTTGAAAGACAGGGGTTTTTTTTCCTTAACAAACTGACGCCGATAGTCGGCGTCTTCCCCTAGAAAAACTTTCCCCATCGAAAATCATTTTTCCCCTTGTAGAGTGTAAAATTTTTATCAAAAAGTTAATAGAAGGATTAATTTTTAGTTAAGTTGAATCTGTTTAATCCAAAATCTGCACATTTTAATGAGCTTCTGTCTAAAAACTACGTACTACGTACTCACTATACCGAGTATAACATTTGACAAGTTTTACTAAATATAGACTCGCTACATCACGGACATTGCATCTTAGCAGTCGGATCTCCTCGGGTAAATTCCGTCCTCGGGACAAACAATCTCATTAAAATCACATCCTAACTTTCGCTTCATTACTTTCCGCTGGTAACGGAAAGTAATGAAGCGAAAGTTAGGATGTGATTTTAATGAGATTGCGGGACAAACATCATGATTCGCGAATTATCCGATTATTATTGTCCCCAATCGACCTCCGATACATCACGAATCATCGTCCCGAGGACGGAATTGCCCGAGGAGTTTAGATTGTACTTATAATAATGGGAACCAATTTTGATAGCGGAAACCAGATGAGTGTTTGTTTATTTCCGGCAATCGTCACATTTCACGATGTCTCACAATTTGAGAAAATTACAACAACAACAAAATAAAACAATGCAAAAAATTCAAAACGAATTGATACGTTTTTTTTAAGACACCGTCTTCTAGTGAGCAGGGAAAGAAAGATCTCAACAATCAATCGGATGTGATCGAAATTGCTGATAAAAATGAAACCGAAACTAGCGGAAGTAGACAATCTTTATTGTGCGAAGAATCTCGTCCTGCATCAATATGTACTTGTAGTACAGTTGTCAAATTTTCTTTACAGTTGGCTTGCAATACTGCATCTGTTGCTGACTTCCCAATGGTAATTGAAAGTTCCAAATCATAAGAAACGTGACACTTGTAATTTCAACCAACACATTTACGAATCACTGTATACTTAACTATATTATAGTTCTTCCAAAAAAAGGCTACATGTGCAAATAGTGTCCACTGTTGGCATCAAGAAATGACATTAGTTTGCCCTACGTTTCATGTGGTGCTGTGTTTAGTGATAATCCTTCAAGGAGACTTGAAACTCACAATAACAGTGAAAGGCATTAGGCATCTGCTGAAAAAATACACCAATGTTAGGTGTCATGTCTATGTTATCCAAAGGCTGGAAACAGCTGCAGGAATCAAAGAGACATGCCTCTAGTCTTTAGGCTTACTGTAACCCTAAAAGACTTTTTAGACTTGTTAATGAAAGTTAAAGTAATATAAAGAAATATATAATACACTGAATTTTCCCCAATTTTGTATATTTCGCGCGATTTTTCCCCTTTTGACCAGCGTCCAGCATCTTCCCCTGTTCCTAAAAAAAACCCCTGAAAGAGGCAAAAACTCTTTCAATATCCATCTGATTGTAATGAAAAAGAAGGTGCACAGGTATCCATGGCACTTAATATAAATGTGAGGTAAGCTTCATTATCAACGATACAAAAATGTTGAAAAGTATAGGACAAAAATGTGTCGATGGATGGGCATATGGATTGACGGACAACTTTACAACAGAAGACCCCTCCTAAAACTTTGTTGTGGAAGGTACAATTATATTAAACATAATCTGCATTTGCTGTAACTAGTTGTATAGTACATACTGTACAATAATTAGTCTTTATTGTTCAGAACTGGTACTGTAACTGATTTTAATATAAATGCAAAATTAAAAACATAGAAAAATAGCTGACGTTAATGTACCTTGCCCCTGCATATGCCATGTGAGCTACGGACACCAGCCCAGCAGAAACAGAAGCCTGGGGGCTCGACCAGTGGGCATCCTCCATATCTGTAATAGATTAACAAAATATATTTACATTTTTAAAGTATCTTTTAATAAGGATATATGGTGAAAAAAATGCATATACATGTATCAGCTAAAAATACTAAAATTATGGCAGAATATTTTCAAATGTAAATTGTACGGATGTCCTTTAAAAATGCATATCAAAATGAGCATTTTCAAAAGGCATTTGTCTAATAAGTCTTTTTTATTCGAAATTAATAGTCAAATTTTGTTTTAGGTTGTTTTAAGTTTTTAACTATGTCCGCATCAAAACAATCTTAGAGATTCTCGTGTATACTGTCAAAATACACTTTTGTTTAAAGTTTTATTTTGCAACAATACCTCAAATTTAACATCTGTTATGAATAATGACGAAAAATGAACAAAGTTAGAACAGACTAATACCTCAAATTTTACATACTAAAAACAGTGTTCAATAAAATCCAGAGGACCAAGGTCCAAGTCCACCAAAATCTCTATTGGTCCATTGAATTTCACATGTAAAATGGACCGATGGTCCCCCAGAATTTTCAAGATTCTGAATTATTATGAAAACAACGTATTACAGCCTTACTGAAACCAACTACTCCCAACACCTTGGCTAGCTTAAACTTTTGTGTCAAAATGCGAAAATCAGACTGGTCCAGGAAAATTTGGTCCAGTCCAGTAGAAGTTGCCAGCTTGGTGGACCAAATGTCCAGTGCTTTTAAATTTGTTTCGTGAAGACTGGTAATGAGTAACAGCTCATACCTCATATTTTACATGCCTAGTAAGTGATGACTTGAAATGAACACAGAACATACCAATACCTCATATTTTACACATGTAATAAGTGATGACTCGAAATGAACACAGAACATACCAATACCTTGAATTTTACATATGTAATAAGTGATAACTCGAAATGAACACAGAACATACCAATACCTTGAATTTTACATATGTAATAAGTGATAACTCGAAATGAACACAGAACATACCAATACCTCATATTTTACATATGTAATAAGTGATGACTCGAAATGAACACAGAACATACCAATACCTTGAATTTTACATATGTAATAAGTGATAACTCGAAATGAACACAGAACATACCAATACCTTGAATTTTACATATGTAATAAGTGATAACTCGAAATGAACACAGAACATACCAATACCTTGAATTTTACATATGTAATAAGTAATGAGTTGAAATGAACACAGTTAGAACAGCCCAATACTTTTGCAACCATAATAAGTAATGACTTAAAATGAACATAGTAAGAACAGGACAACTTACCCACTGTCATCAATGATAAGATTCAGATCTGAATTGTAGTCATCTAACATTACTATACTGTCTTCATCCTGCTCTGAAACTGCTTGGACTTGAGCTTGCTGCTGCTGCTGCTGAAGTTGTTGAAGCTGTTGTTGTTGTTGCATCTGCTGTTGTTGTGCCTGATGTTGCTGCTGCTGTTGATGCTGCTGTTCGAGGTAACCTCCATAGCTGTAAGAGTAGAGGGACCCAGCACTGCAAGGAGCATTGTCAGGATCAGGGCAGAAGCACACCACAGCAAAAAAAAGAGAACAGAGGAAAAAGCAAGCAAATAAACTTGGAAGTGGGAAACTAAAAAGAACAAAATGGAGAAGAATATAAAAAGAAAGGTTTTGAAAAAAGTATTAAGCACACAATTGATGAACAACATTAACAAATAAGACATTTCAAACTTCTACAAGATCCCATCTAAGTTGCTAATCTTACAGCTTTCTGAAATATTTCCATTTACTTGAACAATTTATATTGTTTAAATGTATATTTTCATAAAAGATCCAAGAAAGGCAAGCTATGAATTTTTAATGTTTTGCTTCTGGCAGAAGAAAATAAGAAAATATGAGTAAGCAGTTGACACAACCAAGGAACTTTTGAAGATGATGCAAATGAAAACCACATTAAATAGGAGAGCAAACAAGGCATGCAGCTGTTAGAAGCTTACGTCTGTACAGGAAGCCCCTGGGCTGCTGCCACCTGGGCAGCATGTGCAGCTTGTGCTGCTGCATGATGGGCAGCTGCAGCATCTTGACCCTGTTTCTTCTTAGATTCAGGGGTCGATGCAGCTGGTGGAGGTGAGGTTGCTTGGGTTTGAGCAACTTGTAGGTTAGCCATCTGCAAGCCTGAGAAACAAAAATACTGAAATGATCAGAATGAACAACTTTATGAATAGGTCGCAAGACATACTTAGAGAGACTTGGGAGCAAAAAGTCCCAATTTGCCTGCTTCCCCTAGCAGGAAGTCTGATCAAAAGTGCTTAGCAGGCTTTGACTTAAAGGAATATCAAAGTCAATAAGCTGTGATTTTGTGACTGGTTTACTCAAAATGCCAAAATATCAAATCCACTTACATTCAGGTTGCTTTTTTAAATTTTTTGTTCGCATTTAAATTCATTTCTAATCTGACTTATGTTATGCAATAATTATACATGCTGTTAACTTTACAGTACTTACATTTATAAACACTTCATGTCTGTAACATTTCAAATGAGGTGTAGACATTATTCCATAGACAGAGAGCAGATCTACAGATAATAGTCTTTTACACTGTGGTTTATTTATCTTTCAAACACCATATGGTTGGAACACATCACAATGACACAATGTGACAATGTCAATGAATACCACAAAACAGCAATCCTGAGAATTATGCGTTATTACCTCACAATGCAGATTTTTATTTGTTATCAAAAACTCTGAGTTAATAGTATTTAGTTACCTGCTAGCCCAGCTGCCTGGAACTGGCTGCCATACTGAGCCATGTGTGATGTGGGGATCCCTGAAGCCATCTGTTGTGCTGCCAGCTGTGCACTGGCCAAGTTGGCTACTTGCTGACTGTAGGCGCTCTGGGGAAGGGCAGCCAGCTGCGCTGCCTGGGCTCCTGACAGAGATGCCATCTGACCACCTGTGAAAACAATCAACCAAACATGGATGTTAAATAGCCAGGTCAACCATAAACTTTACAACAAACTTATAAATCCTCGGGCTGGATGTTTTAGTGGTCTGAAATATATATGTTGTTAGACCTTTTATAAGACTTCCATGAAATTAGGAAAATGTGTCCTCATTATGGCCATCCATATATTCATATATTCTTATAATCATCTTATGTGAAGTATGTAGCTCTATCAATAAATATGCTCTAGTATTTTGACACCTTGAAAGCAAAAAGTTATTTGTAAACTTACAGTACAGTTTCTTTTCATGTTCGTTATAGCTTGGCCATAGAAATGATTTTAACCAGGACACCTAAAATGTTCCCCCTTGTTTCCTTTTGTATTCTTATTTTGAGTCATTATAGTCAGATTAACAAAGCAAAATGGCAAAAGTTACATTCAATCACTTATTCCATTTTGAGAAAAAAATCTTCCTGAAGAAATAATGGGAATAAAGCAACTTGGTAAAACAGCTCACCTGAGAGTCCTGGGTACTGTGCTGCCATGCTAAACTGCTGGGCAGCCATTGGGCTGGCTGAGGACATAAGACCAGCCATACCAGGGTATCCTGCCCCGGCTAGGGACACAGACGTCAGGCCCTGCAGGCCTGGCATACCATATGGGGATGCTAGCATGCTCGCAGGTATTCCTGCAAACATATCTTGATCCTAAACTACATGATCTTTGTGTGTCAATAGACATATTTCTTATTTGTAAAATATTTAATAAAAAAAACAATTAGATCATAATCTAGACGTATCAGTGTCTCTGTCAATGTGCTTGCATGAAGATCTACTTACACAAGTGATGTATATCATACAATGGAGATCAAACTGAAACCTAACAATTACATTTTTACGTTTATAGAACCATTTTTGAGTTTGGTAAATCATCAACAACATGTCATTGAGTCTGTGATAGGAAATCTTTTTTTTTGCTTCAAATAACTGGTATTTACTTCAACCACACTGTCACTTTTTATATGCAATAATGTTTTAACACATATTCTTAAAAACAGAATGTATTTACCTTATCATTAATTTAAAATTTACATAAATGACACAAACTCACTTATAAGAATTTAATATCATGCATTTGTTTGTAAGTGTACTGATGTCAGTACAATGCATGTGTATGCAAATTATGTATGGATAGTTGTACCTTGACAAGGCGAAGACGTCCATAAGCTTTGCCTGTTGTCAAATCCTATTTATTGAAATAAAATAAGTTTACACTATCTGGTATGTAATTTCACATTTTCTTGATCCCTTCTGGTTGTTGTCAAATGACAAAGACAGTAAATTCAATGCAGACATTTTCCACTGAAGGTACATATTTTTTACTAACTTTGACTGCTTGGATAGTAAATAATATTTCTGATTTTGTAGAGCAATTCATAAAAAAGCTAAATCAAAATTATCACAAAAGTAGCAATGGGATAACACAGACAAAAAATTATTAAATATAACAAAGGGCTAAATCATGTTAAAAATAAAGTTGGTGATCATAAGCTTACGATATGCATATAACTAAGTTTGGAACTTTCCAGTCAAGTCAAGATAAATCATAATCGACCAAAGGCAGCCAAAAATAGCATGTGTACAACATAAATAATAAAAATAAATAAACGACCATAACTCACTCATAATTATTGTGCAAATTGGCTGGGTACACTAACCAGTCCTGTTAAAGACAAATATTGCTTGTTTGTTTATTGGGTTTATCGTCCCACCAACAGTATTTCAGTTATCTGGAGACGGTGTCCACTCGAATCAGATATAGTGCTGCCTTACCTGTGTATAGCAAGCTGTGAACACCTGGCATGACACCATACCCAGTCACATTATCCTGACATTGAGCCAACAAGTCATGCAACAACCCTTATATTTGCTTAAACGTTAGCAAGGGAGCTTTAACACTACCATTTTTAATGACTATTGTGGCCCAGGATCAAACCCGTGGCCTCCCGTGCCTGGAGCAGATGCTCTACTGATTGCGCTAATAGGTCCGGTGACAAATATTGTCTACAGACACACTGACCAATGTGACCTTAATAAAGTTGCCATGCCTTTCATTTCTAAAAAAGTATAATAAAGATTTTCATTTTTACCTCCGGTAACTGAAGAGACTGCTGGTGATAATGTACTTGTGACGGGCATGTATGTTGGTGTCATAGATGCCGCTGTGACAGTCACTGTGGATGAGGAAGGTCCTGCCATGGAGTGGACTGCCAGAGCCTGGGGGCTTGGTGACAATGGATGTCCTGCTGGCAAGACCTGAGGCTGACCTCCCAATGTAACAGGTAAACCCTGTGGTGGAACATTGTATGTTACTTTTAGCTTTTTTAAACGTCAGTTTACAGGACTACCAACTGATATATAAGTATCTGCATTCAGATTAATACTTTAGAGTAGAATATAGAATATAATATCTCCAAATTTAAGCACATGTTATATTGGCAATATAAATATTGATACAGAAATTAGAAAAATAAAAAATACGAAAGTGTGTGTGGTGGTGGTGGTGGGGGGCTGATCCTTTTTTACTAGAATGAAGTGCAAGTGGTCTAACAATCAACAGACAGATCACAATTAGCAAGTCCCAAAATTTGTTGAAAATGAATATCTCAATAATGTGTGCTAATAGCAACCCCACACAAGCCTAATCAGTCTTTAGAATAGTGTAGAAATCAACAGGGTGCTTGTCTTATAAAACCAGTCTTACTAGGTGTATCCTTTACCAATCTTGACAAAAAAACATGTATCTTAAAAGAGAAATAAGTTATCTTTACAACAACATAAATTTTGTTATATAAAACAACAGTTCTCCCATTAATATATTTGAAGTTAATCAGGATTTTATGAGTGGATTTTATTATCAGTGAGGTCAGCAGGGTCATGGACGCGTTCCTAAAAGGATGGTCATATTGCAAACACAATGCGGCACATTGGTTTCTCATGAATATTTATAAGTTTCTATAAATAGAAAAGAGGACAGAATGAGCTTGCTTCCGGTATTTTTGCTTTTGTTCTCTGCGGAAAAATGACCAGCTAGTGATTCCCCAAACTTAGCCAAGTTTCGTTGACAATTGTGCAGGTAAATATTAAAGCATTTATATATTCTTAAACCTCATTGCTAAAGCTGTCATTTAGTACCAACGACAATCTTAATCTATCTTTCTTTTGACACCAAAATAAAAAAAAGATTTATGTAGATTTAAGCCGTCACTCTGTTAATATAAGTTTGCAAAGTATTTTCACTGAAAGCGAGCACCTGCTTATTGTCCATATTTTTGGATGGTCAGATTTCGGATATGTTTGTAAACTTAAACATGTTAGTTGAAAATGGGTGTTCAAAATTAAAGCATGTTTTGATTTCTTTTCACAGACACGCACAATGATAGAAAGCCATCCTCTTCACAGAGAAAATGAAAGAAGCCTATCCTGTGACATTCTCCAAGCAAATAAAACTCAGCAATGAGATAATTACTACAGGCAAAATTAGAGACGTTGTAAAATGTGAACAAACAACAAACGAACTAGTCATGAATTAGTGCAGCATGCAGCAGCTTGTAAATTAATAGCAAATGCAGCTCAAGAATGGATTTGTGATATTTGACCATCTTTACTTTAACTAAAGAAATCAACACTAAAAGCTAGGATTAAAAGTACTCATGACACCTACAGAAAACTTCTTCATAAGAAAACAGTGTCTAGACTTAAAGATGTACTTTTAATGACACTCCTTTTCGTGAGCAAAGTAGTGAGTGATGTACCAGGTCTGTAATGACTCAAATAGGTCAGAGTTTAAGAAAGTGTCTCGGGATATTCCTCACATTCCCGAAGATGTACTACAACTGGGAAACAGTAGAAACCTACGAATACAACATAATGGAAGTGTTTACAAGCAGAACCCGACCTACTCCAAGTGATCAGACAACCTCCACCATTACATATGAGACCGTGGTTGCCTCCAAAGAAAGGAAATATGAGGAACAAAAGTTGCTCAACACATTAGTGTTTGAAATTTCCCAAATAGAAAAGCAATTAAAATCTTTGCTAAAGTTGGTTGAATTGTAAACAGGGAACCTTGAAAGACTGAAAAATACAAGCATTTTTCTATGAGTAATGTAACAAAACGAGACGAAATTTCTGTGAAAAAAGAAAACTATTGTGGGAAGCAAATTCTAAACTCCAGAAAAAGGAAAAGAACTTAGAAGTTAACTTGATAAGTACGAGGAGAAATGCCAGTGCGCTAATGACATGAAATGGGAGATAGAACTCTTAAGAAATGAACATGCAGCATTCATACCTGATGTTTAACAAGATAGCTTATTTGGAAAAGGCAAAGTCTAAAGCCCAGAAACTGACCGGCTTTTATCCGAACCAGTGATTAAAAATATTGAATTGCAACAAGAAAAACTATGCTTGTAAAATGATATTGAGGCATTCAAAGAGATAGTTAAAGATTCCAAAATCATGCACAACAAAAAATGCAGATGGAACCATCAGTAACAATTTAAGAGTGTGTGTTGTTGCCTTATTTGGACTGGAAATAGCAGTGAAAAAAATGTCACCAACTATCAGTGCAGTGGCACAAAATCTGTTTGACTGTGTCCTTGAAAAAAGTCAATTGCCAAATAAAACAACTGTGCAAAACATTGTTGCTGGAGGACACTACATCACAAAATCATTCATAGCAGAACAGATCAAAAGGTCTGATGGTTGGGGTCTGAATCATGATGGTACCATGCGCAAGACACTTCATTGACTATTAGATTGGGAGCTATTCTAAGTCTCAGATTGACCAAGGTAGCTTGGGAAACTGCTGTTGCAATAACAGAAACAACAAAATGCATCTAGCTGAACTAGCTACACCTCACAGTGATTTAAATGTTCAGTCTGAAAACGAAACCGATAAAGTTACTAAGGACTACATTGTAAAATCATTGTCAAAGCTTTCATTCACAATGTCTGACAGGGCCAGCAATGAATGAAAAGCTGACCAGTTGCTAACTATATAGCAAGACGAGGTCATTAAAAGATGTGACAGTGAAGAAGAAAAAAGTAAAGTTCATGACTTCCACCGTATGGCCCATGTGCTCCTGGGACTTCAAAGATACATATATGTGGACCTTAAAAAAACTGGAGCAATCACATGATGGTTCAGTTGGAAGAGAGCACGCAGAACATGGTTAAAGAAAGGGAGTGTAACTGAATGTGTAGTAAAAACAACATCTGACATTTTTGCTCCAGTTGGTGATTATCTTGGAGTCCGGGATAAGTGGGAAGCCTGCTGTGCTTCTAAAGTCCATTATTGGCAACTCCCTTACAAGAGTTCCATGCGTGGCTGTCTGTATTACTATATAGAGATAATGGCAGAAAATTCCAAAAATTGATGCCAATTTTATAACTTTAATGTCTTGTAACTTCACTCCTAGTAAAGATATAAAAATTTAAACAGTCTGTAAAGCTTACTTTGACTTTTAACTGGTGTCATATTATTGATTTATGACAATGCCTTAAATTTAGTGTGGGATGCTAGCGCCACTGTGTTAGGCTTGGTCAACATACCTGCAAACCTTGAACTCCCTGTACACCAGCAGCTGTGAGGTATTGCTGTGCATGCGGAGATGGTGGTGGGAGTCCTCCTCCAGACGGCAGCCTGACTGCCATCATATATTGTTGACCCAGCTGCTGATGCATCATCATGGGCATGAGCCCCGCGGGAATATGTGGATTCATCGCGAAGCCTTATATGGAAACACCTGCAATAATCGTATGAGATTCTGTTGCACTTTCATTTTTTACTAGTAAAAGTGTGAAATATCATTTAACAGCCTTAAAATCTGAAAGAAATAATGCAACAATTGCACTTTACCGGTACATTAAATATGCTCTGTTTGTTAATGTTGAGGTTTATTTGGCATAGTTCAATTTTCTCTATTGATTCATGTTTGATGTTATTGTATATTTGTGGCTATCGCCCCTGAACCCCCGTTTTAAAATTTGAAGCGAGAGAAACATGCATGCTAAGCCCGGTGACTCATGCGCAGTAGCAGTCATACACGTACTGGTAAAGTGCAATCTATCAAAAATAACTGAAGTTAAAGTAGCCATTGTACCATAATAATTTGCATTTAAAATATCACCACCTAACAATTTACACTAATTAATACCTATCTTTATTTTTTCATTAACAAAATGGGACATTTAAGAGCATCCTAGCCAATATCTGAAATTTTCTATTTTTAACATTGCAACTTTTCCACAAGGACAAGTAAACATATTTCTGACCCAATTTTTTTCACTAAGCAGATTCAGTGTGTTGCCACTGATGGACCCCTTTGTCTCTATTCCTGGTTGGCATACAAATATATCCAGAAACCATAAATTCAACATTGATGATAAGCCCGCAGATCACTTTTACTGTTCGAATAGTATATGGTCGCATACTTAACTTGTGGACGAAAACCGGCTGTGGAAATTCCTTTAGGTCAAACATTGACACATAACAAAGCATGGTTAGAATGTATAGAACAAGTTTGTTCACCCTAAATATGAAACAAATTAAAATTGTTTACCGAAAACTAACCTTATTTTGTGTAGATTTAAAATAAAGAATCTGTGTTGTTAATTTCTATCTTTCGTTACATTTTGGTGTTGGTCATTTACAAAATGGCGTCGCAAGCTTTAACAGGAAGTTGGGTTTTGTTACCTCCCTTGCATGCAGTAGTACACTGTTCGAAGAAAGTAACGGTACGTCACATAGCACCGACACGAAACATAAACAGCACAATGTTCTTAAATAATATATATTTATGTTTGCAGAAGACTTGTATGTGTTGTTAGAAGGAGTAAAATAAATGTAAATGAATCTCGCAAAGCGTAACGATATATGTTGGTGTACATGATGATTCGATATTACATTGCTATGTTAAGCAGTATAATCTGATGTGCTCACATGGATTGTTCATGTGCCAATGTAGAGAATAATTGATAACGAACTTATTACATTTTGGCAGATGTTACTTCCTAGAATCAAACAAGATAAAAATATAAATTGAATGATAGCGTATTTCTAAAAAAATATCGGAAAAATGCATTTATTATTTACGAAAATAAAAAATAACCGATTAATTTAACATGTAAAGTACTTTCCTCGTCAGCCGGAATAGCTCAGTTGGGAGAGCGTTAGACTGAAGATCTAAAGGCCCCCGGTTCAATCCCGGGTTCCGGCACGAACGGAACACATGTTCGGCGGCTGACAATTTTTTTTTGTTGTTGTCTGGTTTGAAGATTATCGCGTCTCTCTTTAGCCCAACCTAAATGAAGAGAACCATTTACAGAAACGGTTAAAAACACATGAACAAATTTGCGTGCCGAATCGGTGCACACAAGTCAACAGTCTCCCCACCCCAACCAAAAACAACAAACAAAAATCACAACACACATACATGTTTAGTTTTTGATGAGACATAGTAACGTGTCTACTTTGGCATTCATTACTATATCCCTCCCCTCTCACCCTCACAATAATTGAAAAATACATTTGAAAAAGAAACCCACATATTTAAAATTTACTGTGTCCAGAAATTCAGATGTACTGGCCTAGTAAGTCGCATAGTTTGATCTACAGTATAGAGCCTCGTGCCATCATGACCCCTGTCCCGTAAATCACCGGGGGAACTAGGTCATCTCTGGGAGGCTGCCTCATAGCACGAGTCTTAATCGGACAACTTGGATTTTGTCCAGGAAAGAGGTCTGCTCGAAAGCGGCCCTTTCAAAACATAACCAAACAACATGGTATATATTACAAGGTTTGTTTAGGCGTAACAAGTCTTCAGGATGATATTTAGAGATTTTTTTTTCAATAATGGAGACCAGAAGAAAGACAATTTCTAATTAATACTTTGAATGTGGGTTACTCGTTACTTCAGTCAATGCGCGGCTTACATTTACTAATAAATCGACTCCAACTGTATGAAGATAACTAACTTGATAAGTGATTTGGAACAAAAATTGCCATTGGAATTAACATATGACTACGAAGATGCAATGATATGATACTGAATACGACACACCTAAAGTTGAACTTGAAAATTACACACGCGCGCGCGCGCGCGCACACACACACACACACACACACACACACACACACACACACACACAACAAAAAACAACCCTGCTAACGGTACTTCTAATATTGCCAAGTCATTAATCTTCGTGGATTTATGGATATCTATAGTAAAAGAACAATCACAAACAATTTTAAAACGTCGACCCCTTATTGGACAAATATTACACATACAGATACTTACCGAATCCTTCGAAACGGTTATTACAATATTATTATTTATGGCTAAATCGGCACCAGCCCATTCGGTTAGACCGTTAAAGTGACATGTGCGTGAGTGCGCACGGGCGTGTGTGAGCCCGCGCGTTTTGCAGGCAAATACAAGCGAAACGGTGTTTAACCACAATAAATAAGGATTGAATATAACCTTTGATCACATGTTCATGCAGACTGAAAGTTACGCAAAACGCATCGACGTTCCATATGTTAGTCAAAATTTAGTTGTCTTCTTTAGGTGTCAAAAGCATGGGGTGCTCATTGCCACGGTTAGCTAAGAATATGTTCGTGAAAACACACACACTCACACTCACACACACACACACCACACACACACACACAAACAGACACACACAAACAAACAAACAAAACCACTGACCATTCAACAAGCAGCATGCATACACAGCATTGCAGTCCTGAACCTACACTAGCTACAAAAATCCAGTGAAAAGTTTCCATTATATTCACGCACGTGCTAGAAAATTACAGGGCGAACTTATTGTGTTGTCCAAGTGAGGATGGTTTTATAGCCACCTATGAAAATATTCATGTAATACTCCCAAAGTTTACAGATTACAGAACTCAAATTAAACAAACATAGTCAAAAATTTAGTATAATAAAATTTAACACATTACCAAGTAAATTATCCATTGTCGAAACTCATACTTTTTCGGCAACGTGCGAGAAGATAACTTGTGAGAGTTGGAATGGTCAAGTCAACTATAGGCCTACATATTTAACTGTGTAAGAACAGAATCCCGCCGCTGCGACGAGATTCCCTAGTGACCCGGATGTCACGTGACGTAGCACGGGCACTGCCTGCAGCAGGACCCGAAGTTGTTAAATTTGACTAAGTGCTTTCCATGCTATATGTATTAGCAAATCAAATGTCATTTGCTAACAACTAAATGTAAAGTTCATAGAACGTATTGCTAGAAACTATGTCGGGAATAGTGCAGATCCTGATCAAACAGCTGACAGCGGGACCTGGCATATCTGAATCTACATTATTTGCATAAGCATGAACTCATTCTTTGCAATTGCAGGGATCAAGTGTTAGAGCCTAATTAAATATGTTCTTGTTAAGTTGTAAGAACTTGAACTAGTACTTTATAGTACACTAGTACTCCAGCGTTTAAGGTTACGCTAGTCAGGTTAAGGGGTTGTTTACCGTTGTAGTATTAATGACGTATTTCGCATGACGTAGCATTTGCGTAATAGCCAGAAAGAAAAGGATCATGCTAGAACATTCATTTGTTTATTTTTAACTGGGTTTCGTGAATGTTCTGGAGACTTATGCGGTCTTAAAATTCTTTGCTTCTATATAAGGGCTTGTTAGCCGATTTAAGTTTGGAAATAAAGTTTGGACTGATAGTTTGGAAATAATTGCAGCTTTTATATTAAACCTTTCTGTGTCGGAACTTACGTGGACTTATTATACTCCATTTGTTGGTTTTCGAATTATATTAATTATATTCATGTATTGTTCTACCTATGGATTATTTCAACTGTGCGTACAATCCGATTGCTGTGCGTATCTACGAGGACATTCTACCGAAAACTCTTCAGGATTATTCGACGTTGGTTTATTAATTGGACTATTAAAGGGACACCTCCTAAAGGGGCAACTTGTTAGCTAGCATTTATTTTGCATTCTTAAATTTTGTCTGATATATTTGTTATTATTTTGTTACGCCATAGATTTAATTGTTTATTAAAATAAAACATTATTGTACTAGTTTGTTGCTGTCTTGTTCTCTCTGTTACACCATTTCGTCGTTTAGTAAACGTGCTATTTTATTAATAAATCTTAAATAGCGACACCGGTCGTAACAATATAAAGATGCGGGTACGGGCAGCAAGTTATTTTAACTTAGGTAGAACCAAAAAGATAGGTGTTACGTGCATTGGTAACAATCCTTATTATTGCTTGATGGGGACTAAGCAACAAAAAGTGTAGATCGTGATCGTGTGGAAGATACATGCCTGATGTGGATCTTCACTATGTCCTATGAATAAAGTCTGCGAAGAGACAAGACGGGGGCGAATGGCCCGGTTGTTTGGTCGAAACACTAACGTTTATAAATTTAACTTTTCATTTCGTTGTCAAACATCAGACAATACACAATTAATGATGCTAACAAACCAGAATCGTAAACATCTACAACTTTCATTAGGTACTTCACAACAACAGCTCTGATCTCTCTGACCTCTGTTGTTTGTATGTTGTCGTTAATGGTGTGGGCGATAATGTTATGTTATCTCTATCTGACACATAGTTCGAGAACAAACAACAAGGACAATTCAATAATTTGTTTTACGTTCACTGACTCCGGTATATCATAAATAGTCATACAAAATATTTAAATACAAATATTGCAGTACGATTCCGTGCCTCGATTATAGTTTTGACAAAAAAAAAAAATAAAAAAAAAATAGATCACAAGTCAGAATTTCAAGGAGCGAGCTTTTAAAGGTGGTATCTAACAGTATACCTATGTCAAATATATGTAACAGTATCTGACTTCTGTTTGGAGTATTTGTACATAGTTTCTGCAGGAATATCATACTTTAGTCTAAGCTTAGATGATTTTCAAACATATCTCAATTTCAGAGCAGTTAAACTCGTTTATCAACATTTAAAATGTTCATTCTTTTTAAATCTATACATAAGAACGATTGGGATTCCTGCCAAAAATAGACATCGACGTCAGAGCGGAAGACGTAAATGAGCTAAAACATAAGTGGTTACGTGGTTTTCTTAGTTAAAAGATAGCTAACAGGGGCGTTCCTGGGCTTACGCACTTACCCACATAAGTACAGTTGCTTCGAAAAATTGAAAAAATAAAAACGTCAAAAAGCAAATAAAAATCGTACATAACCTGTGTTTGGCACTTGTTGTTAGCTGTTTTATTTTTTAAATTAGAACTCTGTAACCCTTTTCCAAATTCTACAAAAACTTCTGCAATCCTACCTGACGTATTTCTGCCCCTTCCTGCTGGTCGCCTAGGCACGTCCCTGGCTAACTGTGCAGCGTGGCTCAGGTAGGAAATATATATAAGAATATTATTGTAATGACGATTGTGTCGTTATGGTTCACTTTTCACACAGATGTAGGACATCAATAAACTGCATTTCGTGAGATCTGTTCAGGTAACAGTAATTTATTTTGTTGTTTAATAAAAAGACTTTTGGTATAAACTGTCGTATACTACCTTTAACACAAACAAGCAAACGTGACTCATATCAAGATTGTTTTCTTAAGAAAATTTAGTTATTTTTTATTTGATGTTTTGATTTGACAAAAATCCAAACCGGAATATGATCCACAATTATTAAGCTTTTTATTTATACAATTGCAGTGCACATGTATTGGATCTAAGCTCACTTATAAAGCAGGAGTCCCGTTAAATGACACGGAATTTGCCTTTCCGCAATTTCATGTCATTTTTTGTACTTTCATTGATTACGTTTCTATACATATGTTGCCAGAAAGAAACGAGTAGAATTTTATTAAAATAGCTTAAAATCCAGCAGTTACGTTTGAAACTATTGGCTAAATGTAATTAGCAACTTCGGATATATCATACTCTTAATAAACTGCATAATTCTATTGACAAAATGAAACGCACATTTATATCGATGAATCTGTAATTTTACTAAACGCTATTTTAAATTTACATATTAATGAATGTCATATCACGTGTTCCTAACAGGCAGGTGGGCAGATCTGACATGTTGTTGGTACTTCTTTTTTGCCACTACATCGCCAGACAAATTTCAGAAATACACTGAGATGGTTGAACCAAAAGTCCCTGGAAGTAACCAGTCTATTGTAGTGTATGTAGATGTGGACATTAAGACTACTTTGGTACTGATTTTTCAGACGGACTGATTAACGACAACATATATGCATGATAATATGACAGGAGTGACGCCTTTTAATGTCACTAGACACGTTTGGACATATGCAATGTCGAGTTTACACATCGGTCACTTGAGTGCACACGCCATGCATTCTAGCCACGTGTTGAGTGTATTGTAAGCACATTTCGATAATAACAAGAAGACGACTCTCAATCATACAGTTATTCCCCGGAAAAGTAACGTATCATGTGCATGTCAACTATGAGTAGACTTAGCTCGTAAAATAACAAGCAATTTAGAACGTTATAGCTTACATGGGCGGATCCAGAAAATTTTGGTGCGGGGTGGGGGTATGAATCTAGATCCATTCAACTTTATCGCAATAAATATTACACACACACACACACACACACACACAGAGTATGGGTCCCCTAACTTCGACCTATGAAGTCAACAGACAAAATTTATTTACTTTAAAAGCTTAGTATTTTTTAAGTTTACATGTATGTGTTTCCACAACTCTACTCTTTGACCTTGTTGGTGAGGGGGGAGGCATCCCCCATCCCCGCCTCCAAAATCCGTCCCCGACAGCTTTAATGTTTTGTTTACAAACTACTGCAACATACATAGGGAAAAAATCCACGGGGTTCTAATTTGGTTTTCTAGCTACATCATCTGCGTATACTTTAGTTAGTCTGCACGAATTGTATATGCATATACATTAATTTTCAATAAGCAAATATTAGCACAACATACCATATGTGCACGTCAAACATAACTAAGCATAGAAAAGGATAGACTCTCTATCACCGCAGTCTTCTGTTTGTAGTATAATTCCTGTAAGTAGTATAAAAAAGGGGTGCTGGCGGCCATCTTGGATTTGGTGGATGTATGAAATATATAAGGGTTTCCGCCATCTTGGTGGATGCATTGGTGGATGTATGAAATATATAAGGGTTTCCGCCATCTTGGATTTGGTGGATGTATGAAATATATAAGGGTTTCCGCCATCTTGGTGGATGCATTGGTGGATGTATGAAATATATAAGGGATTCCGCCATCTTGGTGGATGCATTGGTGGATGTATGAAATATATAAGGGTTTCCGCCATCTTGGTGGATGCGTTAGAGGATTTGGTGGATGTATGAAATATATAAGGGTTTCCGCCATCTTGGTGGATGCATTGGTGGGTGGGGTGTTGGTGGATGTATGAAATATATAGAGTAGTTATTTTTGGTGGATGCATTGGTGGGTGGGGTGTTGGTGGATGTATGAAATATATAGAGTAGTTATTTTTGGTGGATGCATTGGTGGGTGGGGTGTTGGTGGATGTATGAAATATATAGAGTAGTTATTTTTGGTGGATGCATTGGTGGGTGGGGTGTTGGTGGATGTATGAAATATATAGGGTAGTTATTTTGGTGGATGCATTGGTGGGTGGGGTATGTCCTAGCATGTTGTATTTAATTCATCATTTTAACAAATATATAGATGGGTTTTATAATGTTCTGAGCTTTTATCAATTAGTTGAAGTTTACAAGTTGAAGTGATCAGTACGTTTCTGGTTTCATTTTCATTATATGTTGCAATGTTGTTTAGTTGGTGAACGGATTTCACCATTTTATTGATGTTGTGATTTTAACAAGCGACCATGGCTCAAGCTTAGTTAAACCTTGTTGATAAAGCATGGAGTGAACTTAACAACTATGGATTTGAAACTGTGACTTGGTCTCCTGTGAACAATAGTATAACGTGTCAGCTTAACGATATGTATTCACTTGTAATATATAGAAAACCTCATAATGTAAGTTTAACCCTGAGAAAAGGCACTCAAACGATGTCTCTCTCTCATGATTTGCTTCAAACGTTGTGTGATTTAAAAGAAAGTATTCAGTTATTAGCCTCATTTCTAGACGGACAGTCGAAAGAACAAGTACAATGACGGAGTGCACCTCAGTTCGATTGGAGTTTTATTCTCTTGATATGAAGTTGTATGTCAACAGATTAAAGACATTTGATTTATGGTCGAGTCAAATCCAACCTAATAAGTTTGACTTGTGCTCTGCCGGTTTTTATTATATTGGAAGGAGTGATATCGTCGAGTGTTTTTCATGCGGTCTTCGGTTATACCAATGGAAAAAATGGGACAATCCACTGACTGAGCACAATAAGTTTTCAACAAACTGTTTATTTATAAATATGATAACAAATTCAGCAATGCAAAATACTCAAAAGTTAGTTGACAAATCGTCATGTAGGGATATATGGCCTTCCACAGGTCTATTTTGGGATGTGCCAGATGCCCAACTCAGCGCGGATAACCTGCAAAAAAATTGAAAATTCCGTTAGAAATCGTCATTATTTGAAATTTATGTTGAGTATAAATAGCATGGTCTTACTGAAGCTCACATCATTACTGATTCGACTTTAGCGTTAAACAGAATCCTTGCAGCATGTCTCAGTTAAGAGTTGACGTGTCGTTGGAAAAAAGTGAAGAAAGGAGTGATTCGATGATTACCCAGTATGATGAAACGGAATGGGAAACACATAATGTCCCTATCGACCATTGTAGTCAAACGAGAACAAGTGTTATGTTGATGAACTCATACTTTGATTTCATGTATGCAAAAGCGCTGCTGTCAGTGAAAGACACTGCCATCAAACGAAGTTGTTATGGTTGTGAAATTGATCATCCCTCACAAAGACAACATGATTGTATTATGCAAATGGATAATGAAGACGCTGAGGAATACTACATAGACTTTTATTTTGATGACATTTTAAAAGCCGTAGATGAGTCTGTCATACTACAGGCATGGGAGGATATTGTGAGAATTTCCAACATTTCATCGGCAATGATTGACCTGCGCAAGATGGTGATTTCAAGCAGAGACTTTTTGGAGATGATGAAAACTGATCACTGGAAAGAAAAAATGAGACGAATGGTGCTAACGATTTACCGTTTGGAAAATCGTTTTTTTAAGCAGGCTTGTTAACAACAATGAAGACTAAAATTTGCATAAAGCCCGCCTCAACATGATTTGAAAATGCGCGGGAAAAGCTAAAAATAGACATAAGTTATATCAAGTATCCATACTTAACAGAGAAAGACAGTTCTTTCCAAACACTGATTCTAACATCATCAGAATATGAACAAACCAACCATGGAGTATTCGTTACTATACTCTTATTTTGACTTTGCGTATGCTGAAGCGTTGTTGTCAATGAAAGAGAATGTAATGAAAAAACACTGCTTTGGATGTGCTGTTGATCATCTCGCACATGAGTGTGATATGCTAGATTTCTGGCTGGATGAGAACTATATGTACGAACGCTACCTAGATGAGATGTTGGAGGAAGTTAATACAACAAGGGTCTTTCGAATGTGGGAAAACATGGTGCACGGAACTAATGTTTCCTCGATTGTATTGGATAACTTCAAGCTTATGATTTCAAACGGACACTTTCTGAGTATCATGAAAACCGAACAGTGGAAGAGGAAGATACTTAAAATTATGAAAACTATAAGAAACGCAAACTATAGATTGTTTCTGTAATATCTACGAACAATTGAATCAGTAACAAGTAGTTGTGATTCTGTTATGAAGTTCTATGTTGTGAAAACTATTCTGCTTATGTTTGTTGTACAATATAAGTATCAGGATTATATGTTTATATTTATAGATGTACATTGAATTTGTATCAATATTTACACTAGGTTTTTTCTGTTGTCATTATGCATTACATATGCTTTTATCTCTTTTGTTGAGATTAGATTCTTCATTAAATTTTGTACTCATACCTTGATGTTATATTTTATTTTTTCTGATTTTATATCTAACATGCTCTAAGGAGTGCGTTGTTTCCATGTATCGGCCTTGGAGTAAAATATAATATTTAATCATTGATGTTAAACAGCTCATTTCTAACCATGGACGATACGCAGAAAGAACACATTCTCTCTGGATATTATTTTAGTGTAAAACATCCTGCCAGCTATCTTGGACCTCAAAAATTAAATCAAGTGCTTAAAAAGAAATATCCTGGAGTATTTACTCTTTCCTTCATTAAAAGATGGTTAAACAATCAAGATGCTTATGCTTTACAAAAACAAGTCCGACATAAATATAAGACACCGCGTGTAGAAGTGTCTGGATTAAACGATCAAGCAGATATTGACTTAATGTCGGTGGAAAACATCTCCAAACATAACAATGGTGTAAAATATTTACTAATTGTAATTGATATATTTTCACGCTTTCTTATTGTTCGTCCTTTGTTAAATAAGAAAACACAAACAGTATTATCTGCCATGCAGGATATCTTGAAAGAAAGAGTCTTTACAAAAATCAGATCAGACAAGGGTTCCGAATTTATAAACCATCAATTTAAATCATTAATGAAAGAACGA
The DNA here is from genome assembly GCA_007844125.1 of Sinonovacula constricta. NCBI lineage: Eukaryota > Metazoa > Mollusca > Bivalvia > Cardiida > Solecurtidae > Sinonovacula > Sinonovacula constricta. Next base: position 89,387,422 of record CM017555.1, read on the forward strand.
AATATTTATTTCTTCACCACTCACAACCCCCCAAAAGCTAACTACGCTGAAAGAGTTCAGCGAACTTTGCGATCTATGATGTTTCGAATGATGAGACAGCAACGTACATTTAGATATATTGATCATTTGCAGGATTTAGTGAATAATTATAATAATTACCCACATCGAAGTCTAAATGGTTTAAGTCCAGCACAAATAACAAAACAAAATGAAGCCGATGTGTGGGCTAAAATGTATTTGAAACGTAGAAAAACTAAAACATCTCATTACAAATTTAACATCGGGGATTTAGTACGTCTAAGTTATCTCAGACATCCATTTCGACGTTCATATAATCAACAGTACACTTCCGAAGTTTTCAAAATTAAACACAGATTTTTTAAACAGGGAATTGCTCTATACAAAATAGTTGATTTAAACAATGAACCTATAATTGGTTACACAAACGAACATGAAATGATTAGAGTTGATAAAAATGAGGATAGTTTGTGGTTTATTGAAAAAATATTAAAAAAACGAAAGGTTAGAGGAAAATGGCAGTATTATGTTCAGTGGGAGGGATTCCCAAAATCATTTAACTCGTGGATTGATGCTGAGCAAGTTAAAGAAAAATGAATGAGTGTTATGTGTATATCGAGGACATAGATAGCAATCATATTTTTACTGATAATACATCCTATCGTTTTAAGGTGCAATTTAAATTACCGCTAAGTTTTGAAGGGTATTGGAAAGTAGCTTTATCAGAAATAAGTATTCTACTTAATCCCAAAACACGTATTAAACCTTCAGAAAATACATTATTTATATTTTCAAATATTTGTAAAGAAAGTATTGTTAATGGTGGTGAACGGGGGTTACTAAGAAGAGTTGGCAAAAATTCCTCCACCGGTTGGCAGTGGATTTTTGATTCCCCATTTTATTTACCACTAAATAAATCAGAATTTCAGGAAGTAGAATTTACTATAAAAACAGCAGATGACGAATTAGCATCATTCATCTCTTCGCCAGTGCACCTCACACTTCATTTTAAACGTTATCCATTCTTTACATGATGAACCAATCCAACCTTTATATTCCAGATCCTCAAAAATGGATTCACTTTTTTAAAAATAAAAACCAAGTGGGAGGAGGTGTTTTCTTACCAAATCATTTAGCAGACAAGGACCATGATGTTTCCATCAAGACTGTTTCCCCCTCACAACAAACGGTGGATCAAGCCAAAAGTGAACTGAAACGAGATGATATAAGTATGATAAATACAGACATTGTAAGTAAAAAGAAAGGTAGCTATCGAAAGAGACGGACGTCAATTAAGAGACAACAACCTTACAAGTTAGCAAAAAAGGGACTACATACAAAACAGGAAAAGAAAAACAGGAAATCCAAAAAACAAAAAAGACAGAAAAAATAAAAAAAGACCAATAAAAGACGTGTGAGTAAATTGTCTAGCAATCCCATTTTCAAGGATATTTTTAACAAAAATGGCGTTCTTAAATCGTGAAGGATTCTCTGAAGGTGTACCATCTAACATGATGCTGTTTTCTCTGCCACCAACACAGGTGGCTGTGAATGACGTGTTTTATCATGAAGTGAGACCCGTTTCCCAGATATCGGGGGATACCCCCTTAGAATTTAGAATCAATGGACAAAATGTGATGGACTATCTTGATCTTAACGGAACTCAACTTTATGTGAAACTGAAGATCACAAACCCGGATGGATCAAACATTACAAGCAAAAAGGTGGGACCAGCAAACTTGTTTTTACAAAGTTTATTTTCAACCACAGAAGTAACATTGCAGAATAAGGTTATTATGACCTGTAACTACAATCCATACCAAGCTATGTTCCGCACGTTGTTAAATTACGGGCAGGATGCTACCTCATCTCAACTTTCATCACAACTATTCATTAAAGACGATAATGATCACCCTGATGATAGTGACGCTGCGGGTGCAAACAATGGGTTATTTCGAAGGCATGTGTATATTGATGGTTCCAAAACTGTAGATATGCAAGGACCTATTTATCATAGTCTCTTTTCAACTAAACGATATATATTAAATCAGGTAGATGTAAAGCTTAAACTTTATCGTAGTTCACCCGCCTTTTGTTTGTGTTCGGGGGATGTAAAACCCGATTATAAAATAGAACTCATTGATGTATACCTACTTGCACGAAAAATACGTGTGAATCCAGCTCTAGTGATAGCCCATTCCGAGATGCTGAACTCCACCACTGCAAAATATCCATTTGATCGTCTAGAGTGTCGCTCTCTTAGTCTGGCTTCTGGAAGTACAATGTTTACATGGGACAATATTTTTCAAGGTCAGCGACCAAATCGTGTAGTTGTTGCATTTGTTAAAGCGAAAGCATTGTCGGGTGATTATAGCACAAACCCCTTCCATTTTCTTAACTGTAATATTCAAAGTATTTGTTTATATGTAGATGGTGTTCCTGTAGGTGGGAATCCATTAAAACTAGACTTTGATGCGACAGGTGGTGAATCTTATGTCAGATCTTACACTAACTTGTTTCTTACAAACGGGACCTGGGATAAAAATGCTGGTATTGATATGAATCGGGCAGATTTTACAAATACTTCTACTTTATTCGCATTCCAATTAGAACCTTACTTTCCCGAAGACAGCACGCCATTTTTATCACTCTTAAAATCAGGTCATGTACGCTTAGATGTACAGTTTAGAGAGGCATTGACAGAAACAATTAGCTGTATCGTGTACAGTGAATCTCCTGGAATTTTTGCTATCAACAGGGAAAGAGATATCATAATAGAATGAACTCATCTCAGCTTCAATGCTGTGTTAAGTGTAATAGCGACTTAAAACAACATGTGCTAGGGCTTTTTTCCTGCAGATCAGTTACCTCAAGCTGTATTCCCGGGTTATGGATTTATTGCAAACACCGAGGATCACACACAGACAGGCCAACATTGGTGTGCTTTTTTCATATCTGCTAGAGATTCTGTTGAATATTTTGATAGTTATGGTAAAACACCAGCATATTTCAACAACTATTTTCCGGTATATCTTTCCCAATTTTCTAATGTGAAAATTAATGAATTCCAATTACAAAGCATCAATAGTGATGTGTGTGGCATGTATTGTTTATTATTTTTGTTATATAGGTTGAATGGTGTATCATTTATAGATTTTGTACATATGTTTTCAAAGAACACAGAGTGTAATGATAATTTTGTATATAATTATATTGTTAAAACCTTTCCTCAGTGTGCACAAAAATGTCTTTATTATAAACAAACATGTCTACCTTTATTAAAGTAGTTTAAAAGCATTAGTTATCTCTCTCATTATTTCATCTTCCAATTTTCTGTAGAGTGTGATAGATCGTGATGGATGCACTAATCAAATTTCAGTGTCCTACAACATGCATTATTGCTGGACCTAGTTCTAGTGGGAAAACTAGTTTTCTTTTCAGCCTTTTACAAAACGCTTCCCAAATGTTTCAAGCGATACCAAAGAAAATCATATATTGTTATTCTGCTTATCAAGATATGTTTAATGATATGAAAGAGAAAGTGTTTCATATAGAATTTTATGAAGGACTACCATCAAAAGATGATATGGATATTTGGGCGCTCGAAGAAGATTTCAAAATCCTTATTTTAGATGATTTAGCTCAACAGGCTTCACAAAGCGTTGATATTGTGCAGCTTTTTACCATTTATAGTCACCATAAAAACTTTTCAGTGTTTTTTGTGGTACAGAATTTGTTCATGGCAGGAACATATTTTAGAACGATAAGCATTATTTTGTGTTATTCAATAATTTGAGAGATAAACTTCAAATTCAAACATTAGCCCGACAAATCTTTTCAGGACAAACAGGTTTTTTTATGGATGCATATAATAAAGCAACAAGCAGACAGTTTAATTACTTATTGGTTGACATTAACCCACATAGCAACCCACTGTACAGGTTACGTACAGACATTTTACCGGAGCAGACATTGATTGTGTTTCGTCCTGAGAAGGAAAAACATGACAGATAAACTGAGGGAGGAGCAACATTTTTTAAAATTTCTTTTAAACACAACTGTACAACAACAAAGACTTTTACTTAAAAACATAACAAAAAGTCAAATAGACAATCAACGGATACGGCAATAAATCAGACTATTCAAGATCATACTATTTTCCCAAATAAAAATGAAAAATATGACATGTTGATATTTTTCGGAAATGTGATAGAAGAAAGAAAATTTCAATCAGGGATAGATAAAGGTTCTCATATATTTATAATTAAATACGTGTTTTTAGAGTTTTAGCTGATTTCGAGATTAAACTTACCATAATATATCTTGATTTGTTTTAGAAAACGATTAGTTTAATTGATGATAATACAGTGATTGCAAACTTTGTAACAATTATCAAAGTCTTCCATAAAATGTTTATTTAAAATATAAGTTCCATACTTGAATCTACCTCAACCGTAATAGTTTTTTAAATTACATTAATACAATCATATGTTTTTATTTGTTTCCTAAATTCTGTGATTAATTGTACAAGTTTCTTGATCAATATGTTTATTGTTAAAGTTTGTAATAATTTTGATATGGGTAGATGACTATATATCTGCCCTTGTAGCATGGTATTAAAATCATTGATGTTGTTAATTGGTGCTATTTAATACCTAATGTCGTCAATTTAGAATGTATAACTTGTCTCTCCTGTTCTACCTCAACTTTTATCAGAATTTTATATCATCAGAAAATGTATAAAATATTAAGGATATTACTGCATTTTATGAAGATAATGTTGATGAGAAGAAAGAAAATTTCAATCAGGGATAGATGAATGTTCTAATTAATTTATAATTAAATACCTAATTTTAGAGTTTTAGCTGATTTCGAGATTAAACTTTGTAACATTTATCAAAGTCTTCCATAAAATGTTTATTTAAAATATAAGTTCTATACTTTAATCTACCTCAACCTTAATAGTTTTGTATGTTTCTTTTACTTTAAATTACATTTATACAATCATATGTTTTTATTTGTTTCCTAAAATCTATGATTATAATTAAACTCTAAAACTTTAAAATGTCTATTTTGTTCTCACATCCCTTAGCAGGTGTTTTAAATTACATTCAAACATGTCAATAAATGTAAATGTATGGAGACAAAATTATAGATAGGCACTTGGAAATGGTTGATGTATTAAATCTGTTTTTGAAGTTTGATAGCGAGTGACATGTTCTTTCACTGAATCACTGAATCAATATTAAAATGTGAATATATTTAAAAATAAACTAAAACTAGTAATTAACAATACATGTCGGATAACATCACAATACGAATCAATAATGGCACTTTAAAAGCAAATATTAATATCGATAATTTCTACTTACCTTTTATCAAACGTTTATCCAACTTTACATGAATGTGGACAGAAGACAACTGGTACGATAAACGCAAAGCTCTACCAAAGCTATAGCTATTCAGCATTGGCTGACCGCTGATTGAAAGCATTTTTCCAATTAAGGAAACTAATGACCACTCTGGTCACTTCTCAACAAAGGAGTCGTGGGTTAATTAAGTAGCAGCTAACATCAGGTAGCATCAATTGAAATGCATTAGTCTTAATGGTGTGCTTGGTGGAAAACCAACTGCAGTCTCTGTTGTGCGTCGTGGGAAGAGTCTGTCTGTCGCCCCGCACAGATACAAATCATTTATCTTTTTGTCTGATCACGTTCAAACTTTGGATTTTAGCAAACTAACACTCAGACACCCATCACCTTCAATTAAATTGCTGAACATAATTAATTGAAAGATGAACTTTTGACTTGGTGAGCTGTAGATGTATATACTTGGCGATACTTTAGTGAACATCTACTTTCATACACAATCATTTTGCATGATAGCTACGATCATGGAACCTCGGTGCATTTAATGTGGTATCATCTGTAAAATAAGATGTAGACATTGCATCCAAGTGATTAATCATCACCAACCATAACATACGTGTATCCGTATAAGTGAAGATGAGGGGTTCAATGAACCTAATATCCAATTTTGTAAGAGGTGTTTCATAAAATATGTCCCTAAATATAGATATATATATCGCGACTGGTTTCTCTATAAATAAAGGCAAATACCCTGGGTCCTATTAAGGACCCTCCAATACATTCATCACAGTCCTACTATAGGACTCACCTCACTGTAAGTTTGGTGTCTAGGACTCAAACGCAGTGAGGGGTGTTAATATAATCTAGCGTGTACCTTAGTATGCTATATTGCGAGAGGATAGTTAACTTAATTTCAACAGTACAGCAATCCAGCGAGAAAGAAAAACAATGCAATTACAATATCAAATTTAATCGAAGTAAACTGCTGAAAACATATTTGATATCATGTTCTAAAACTATACGACCAAGTCTACTCCTAGTTATACATGTTTATAATAAAAACGAATGTAATTGCTCATTCTATAACAAACAGATCACTTAATAAATGTAATCACTTCAATATTATTAATGTTCGTTTGCTCGAAGTTCACTCACAAGTGCATGCTGAATGTAGGATGGTCTTAACACTCGTGACAAAATTGCATAGTGAATATGGAGGATCCTTTTCTTCCGTCGCATCGAAACACGTTCACTGGTTAGCATCCGTAACGTATTTGAATATCGTCGAAAATACCGAACATCACGCTGGAATACTGGAATTTGATCAAGCAATAGTTTTGTGATGATAGTTTCGACACATTTCATCACAGAGGTTGGCATGTTTTCTATTAATCTTCGACGGTCTTGCTTCGAAGCACTTCCCAATGCAAGCAAGACATCTACTTCTTGAAGGATACTTGACATTTTTATTATTTTAAAATATTTTAGGGAGAGTTGTATGAAACGTACTGACCAGTTCAACTTGTAAACTTCAACTAATTGATAAAAGCTCAGAACATTATAAAACCAATCATTTGTTAAAATGATGAATTAAATACAACATGCTAGGACATACCCCACCCACCAATGCATCCACCAAAATAACTACCCTATATATTTCATACATCCACCAACACCCCACCCACCAATGCATCCACAACTACTCTATATATTTCATACATCCATCAACACCCCACCCAGCAATGCATCCACCAAGATGGCGGAAACCCTTATATATTTCATACATCCACCAATGCATCCACCAAGATGGCGGAAACCCTTATATATTTCATACATCCACCAAATCCAAGATGGCGGAAACCCTTATATATTTCATACATCCACCAATGCATCCACCAAGATGGCGGAAACCCTTATATATTTCATACATCCACCAATGCATCCACCAAGATGGCGGAAACCCTTATATATTTCATACATCCACCAAATCCAAGATGGCGGAAACCCTTATATATTTCATACATCCACCAATGCATCCACCAAGATGGCGGAAACCCTTATATATTTCATACATCCACCAAATCCAAGATGGCCGCCAGCACCCCTTTTTTATACTACTCCTGTAATTACTATAGCATGCACATATTGTTAGTTTTCTCGGAAATATTCAAACTTGCCTCTCCTTATGCTAGCAATTTCAATATTAGTGTGCATGTGTTTCTTGAAGATGTGTTTACAGTGTAATTTGACATTTTCCTTGCTCACCATATGCCTAAAGGTGGAAGGCGACGGTAATCAAAATCATTCGATGACGACGTTGCGTTTATATCGTTGTTTGCCATTACAGTGAAAAAAACACTCGTGCACAACAAATTCATAGACGAAAATTATAAACTTTCTTAGTATTTTATTGGCTGGAATGTTCTACGTTTTTCAATAAATATTACTTGTTCGACTGTCAAGCATTTTCCATTGCTTTGAGTGTATTTGTAACGTTTGTGGATTAATGAGGTCGCTTGTATAGGAAATAAACTGTTAAACTGTTACTGTAATGTATATAACCGTATGATACAAGGAACAAAAAGATGGAGAATATCTTCTTCTCTGATTTCTACAAAACAATGTGTTTCCGATCAATTAACTCAATTCGTGACTTCAATTGTACAAATGTAACATCTTTAATAAATAAACGCACAAAAGCATATCCTGTAGTATTGTTGTATGTTAAAAAATAAAAACAAAGCACACATTTGTTTATTCATCCATTGATACAAAGATCCATTGATACAAAGATACATTGATTCATACACACATGAGTACATGGGTCTTTAACATAGCAGTCCATTGGTTGATAGAACAGTGAAGACAGACAATAACTTATTGCGAGTCAGTATTAGAAAGTAACATGTCAGATCACTCGGGGTTCGGAAAAAAATCAAGTTTATAAATCAAAACCACGCAAAGATGAAGGTATTTGGACCATGCATGTTAGTTTTAGGTACACGTAGCCCATTGAACGTGAAATGATGCTTACTTTGGCGCTAAATCTAAGACCACGTGATGTCAACTTTGATGCTGACTTGGGCAAATCCATTACTAAGCCAATCTTCGCTTGGGTCCGTAAGTTGAATTGATGCTTAGGTAACTAATTCGTCGGGACTGTTTTTCAATGACAATAAACTCGGGTGCAATTAACTAATTATCTCACGTATTGCTTAATTTAAAATCGTTTTAGGGCCAGTGTTATTCATTTTATTGGTAGACTAAACGTTACCCAACCCATTACCATACAGTGTCGAAGAATAAAAGCCAATACCATCCACCAATACACTATATCCAATACAGACAGGCCTCGATCTGTCACTAAAGATCGGGATATCCCAAGCCCAGTTGTCATTTTACGGTGTTTACCTGCTATATACACACCTTTAATACTAGTGAGCTAGTGTATTTGCTCTCAAACCTGCTTTCAATTCTGTCCTAAATATATACTAGATGTATAAAACATACGTGTCTTCAGTTAATAAATTCAATAGGAGTGTACATCACAGAGCAGAACAACCAATTGAGTTAAGTAGACTGCGCTTTCATTGGATATTGTGAATTAGACAGTATCTGTTTGTTGTGAATATTCAACAGTTAACTGTGTTAGAAACAAGTATACAATGTCTGTTCATGTGTTTTGGGAAATTTCACCTCAGTGAATGCAAATGGATTAACAGAGGGATTAGTTGCCAAAATGGATAAGAAGAAGTTTGCCGTGAGCACACCTTTTTGTGCCCGATGTGAGAAACCAGTCTATTTTGGTAGGTATAAGCCAAAGTTATTGCCAGAACTTTTATATAATAAATAATACCCTTTATTGATGAAGAGATTTAACCAAAGGCTTAACAATTGATCATATCTGTTGATAGTATAGATATAGATCAGATTGCATGTATAGATATTTTTACCTGTATTATTAAGTAGGACCATATTATTAATATTATCATATAATGCAAAGGTTTAACTGGAGGTCCATGGATCTATATATATGGCACACTCAGCTTATGAAGCATTGTAGTGTAGATACCATTTAGCCGTCTGGCTGCATGGCTCTGCACGGCTCAGTGGTAGAGCCGCACACCAAAGAATGAACAATTGGTAACATGGGCTTCCTTCCTGACTTTTGTTAAAATTGAACATGTTTGTTGGTTTCAGGATAATGTGACTAGCTGGGTAAAATGGTTGGTGCACCGCATACTTCTCCTTGATTGTTATAGTTTTAATAAGAGATGTTTGCAAGAAAAAATTGTTGATCTGTGTCTCTAAGAATATAATAATCTAGGTACATTTGTGCATAGTTATAATCAAATATAAAAATATGTTATTAATGAATGAAGTGAGATGATAAGAGTACCAACACTTTGCATGTATGTTTATTGAATAAAGTCAATACTTGGTTTAATATTGGTGTCATGTATTAATTACTTTTGTTCTGAATTGAACTAAAGAAATTTCCTGAAATCTGGAAAAAAATCATTAAATAGGAGAATTTTTTTAACGTTTCATTAATGAAATCACTGAAATTAAGAAATTTCTTAGTATTTTTTTTAATTTATGAACATTTCTTAGTTAAAGAAAGAAAGAAAACTAAGATTTTTTTGAATACCACTACAGATGCACAATTTCTTTCAGAATTTTACATTCAGTTCTTCTGATAACACTGATAAGAGTGTGTGACCCTTCAGTCAATATAGGCTGAGAGATTATGTTTGATATATGGTACTGTCATATATTGAACCATCTTGGTTGGGTATCTATTATTGGAATTGCACTTTGACCATAAATTAAAAGATGAAAATCAGCTGTTTTCTCATATTTGTATGATGAAACTAAAATGCGGTTACATGTTGTTAATGAGTATAAACCTCTAAATTTCCATTTATTGTTAAGATGAAGATCTGGAATTTATGATAAAATTGTTAATTAATTGTGAAAATTAAAATTAAAATGATGTAATTTCCCTTGTCTTTTTATGTAACCTATTCAAATTAGTATCATTTCATTGTCTGGAAAGCTTTTTGTTTATTTCAAGAAGAATCAATATAGCAATATAATTTAGAATATTATACTGTGATGTTTTATAAATTGCTTTGTGGACATATTTCACCACTTATTTAGTATGCATTTAATGAACAATGGTGTAGCTACATGTGTATAGAGAAACATAAGCATTGTAATTTAAAAGTATCTTGTAATGTCTTATACAAAGTGAAAATTCTTCATTACTATGGCAACCAGGCCTATAAATCAGGAACAGTTTAAGGTCACTTGTAAAAATTGTTAAACTCATACAGCCAAACCTACCTGTTCCGGACATGATTCTGAATAATGAAGCAATGTTGCATAATGTCCCCCCCCCACATGTTTCTGTCAATGACGATCATGATCAAGGTAAGACTTTGCCTGCTAAACAAAAATTGATCAGGCATAAGCATATAGTGTAAATCCAGATCTGCCAGCTCCCTTCTGGCAGGTGTCTGATCAGGATCTACACTATATGCTGCTAATAGATATATCATGTATGCATCCCTTGGAGGGCTTCTCCTACTGTCATTATTGTGAGATGAAATCATGTACTTGTCATATCTGTAAAGGCAGCACTACATCAGTTTCAAGTTGTTATATCATCAGTCTTAATTACTTTTTTGTTATTAGTTATTCTATTAGACATCAGAAAAACCAATTATGATTGATGGGCATAAAGACCTTTCAGAGTTGTCATTATGATAGAACCACACTTATATTAAGATCTAACAGTTCTTTGAATTGAAATATTGTTTGACATAGAGCGGAAAAGATTGTTTGGAATATAGTTGGAATTATTGTTGGATTATTATGTACACTTGGATTTATACTGATTCAATATGCAATCTAGTGTTATACTTACTAGCATTTTGGCTTATCTTATCTCTTTAAGATTATATACATTAGTATAATAGGGAGTGGAAAAATAAGACAGAAAAAGGAAGGAAGAGAATGGATTAACAACATGGAGAGAAATAAAGTGACCTTCTAGGGAAACAGAACAATAGAGCAAAAGAAAGAAATAATCAGATTACTTTTTAAATGCTAAGACTTGACTAAGAACTATCTCTTTCAAACAACCTATGCCTGAAACTCTCACATAATTTAATAAACCACACAAATTCATACCCCAGTCTTTCTTATAAGTTTTATTGACACTTGAACAGTTATTGTATCTGTGTATTCTGGACATTTGTTGACATTGATCAATATATGAGAGGTAGTGTCTTGTGTAAGCAAACCCATGTGATAGTGAGTAAACATTCAACTCATGACCAGTATATTAATTTAGAGAGTAGAATATTCTTAAATGACTTTAGATATCATTGCTTTGGATTTTTGTAACTTTTGACAACAGATAGGCTCAAACCCCTATATGGCAAACAGCTTTGAGCTAAAAAACATTATTTAATTATCTGAAAGTATTGAATTAGATAAATTTTAATTTCTGTTTACGTGAAAACTACAATAGTTGGTGCTATTTCGCATTTAGCACAAGGTGGTCGGTACATGGATATTCAGCCTTGGGTAGTGGATCAGACAGAGATGTCAAGGTCTCAATCAAGGCCTCAGTTTGAGCGAGAATGAGATGATTTTTGAATAAACAGATGTTGGAATAAACTCTGTTTTAAATCCACCTGGTGCTATGTAAGACTCAGATACAAGTACAGTTTTGTGGGCAGCGTCACCTGCAACAGCACCCAGAGTTCTAGGAAAGCTGTATTTTAGAAATGGAAGGATTCACCTTGCATGACCTTGACAAACAGCAGTCATTTTTCATGAATGGGAAAAAGGGAAGCAGTTTCACTGGTAGTTCGTTCACAGAGCCTCTATAGCTCAAGTGCTAGAACGACCTGCTAGAATTGGGAAGATCTGTGGTTCGAATCCCAGTGAAGCTCACTTTTTCTGCTTCTGTTTCAAAAATCGTGCATATACATCAACAAATATGTATGATGAAGGAGGCTAGATACATTAATTGTATCTGGGCATGCTTTATCATTACTTAATTATCTAGTGTAAACAAATTACAATATAAACATTAACATTTGAAGCATACCTGGACACAATTGAAGCATCTCAGTTTCATTTGACATACGGTACACATTTGCATGCACACTTTGTTTCCCCCAGAAATGAAGACTGTCCGTAAGTAGTAAAGGTCATGCTGGGTCAGTCCTTCTTGCCTCCAAACTTCAGCTTTCTTTAGATGCCTTGACAGTGAGACCACCCAAAAATCCTTTAATTTACATCTTACTGCAATATCACAGACTTTATTTGTACAAAGAAAAACTTTCAGTCTATTTAAAAGTATATTTAGGATTTATATTTTAAATTGAGAATTCCCTAGGTTGACAACATGAGAGTATGATTAATTTAGGCATGAAAGTATAAATCTTAGGCCAAAATCATAGGACTTGGCAGGTATGAAAAGATGTTTCATTTTTTTAAATCTATAAAATACTTAATATAATATAAACGTAAGGTGGTGTCATTGCAAGTTAATATCTGAAAACCAAAAAGCAATTTATATCTGTATATTAGCTTAGATTGTTTCTGTCCTTACTTTGTTAAAATTAAAGAAACTTTAATTTGTTTTCTAACTGTATTAAATTGATTGATTTTTATTTAAGCTGAAAGGAAGACGTCCCTTGGTCGCGACTGGCACCCAAGTTGTCTGAAGTGTGAGCAATGTGGAAAGGTTCTGGCACCAGGGCAGCATGCAGAGGTAGGCACAGGGCATACATACTTAGAGGAAAATAAATGCATACCTTAAAGTGATATACTGGATGAAGAAGAAATTCAGTGCAAGTGTGCAAAACGGTTCCATTTTATTGTATGGCATATGTCATAGCAAATATCCAATAAGTGATATTTTTATTGAGAAGTGATGGAAAAAGCAACATTAAATGTCAAAATAATTACCAGGGTTAGCACCTTTTCAGGTTCTAAAAGATTTCTTTTTTTCCTTTCACATCCAGAAAGGATCCCTTTAGCATTTGCATTGTTCCATGACTCTTTTTCGCTTGGGGACTTCTTGCTTGTGTTACCAAAGCATTTGTTTAGGAACATACAGCAGCTCCTGAAATTCTTCCAACCAAAGGCTAGTTCAGCTAATAAAATTTTCTATTTTAACTAAGACTTTTTTTGCTGCTTTAATGAATTTTACGTTGTACTAGATGATGCACAAATAGTTAAAAAAAAGTCTGTATTTGGTCAGTGATATATGCTATTTGTGTTAACAAAAATAAAAGTGATTATGAATTTTATTTTTATTTTTTAAGGTTAGTTCAAAGATTGAACATTAATTGTGATTTTCTTTAACCAGTTAAAAGACTGTTCTACATAATCGTATAAGTTTAAAGAGCAAATGTTGACCATGACTCAATTTCCTCCACATCCAGTTTATTGCCTTAAAGGATTTTTTTTCTTAAATGACAAAATCATTGTTGCCTATAAAGGTCCAGCACTAGATCTGTGTGAACAGTGATGCATAAATCCCCACTTGTAATTGCAAATAGGTATTTCCCATCTGAGCCACGCTGCTGCGATAGCTATTTTTGGATAAGTTTTAAGAGAACGTTATATCATCCACTGTGACGTCAATATCTATTTTTAGCAGAGATCTCTATAGTGCTTATTTATTTATTTGGGAAGAATGAACATTTATGTGATTTTTCCTATTTGTACTGTGTAACAATTTTGATAATATTGCAAATTGTCTTTATTTAGACTAAAGTATGAGTTTATGCAGAAATTATACCAATATTCCCCAAAGGAGTGGTAAGATATTGTTGCATGCATATTTGCTATAGGCCAACTGTCGGACACCACCTTTAAGGCCAGCTGTGGCTGTTCAGTAAGCCCTTACTCCTTTCTAAGCCTAATCCAATCAGACATCATAGTTAGGCTAAGTATATTTTAAAACTTCTCAGCTCCTTTTATCCCAAGTCCTAGTTAGGCCAAAACTTTGTTTGTCAGGATGAATGTCTCCTAACTGACATTCAGTGCATTGAGGGTTGTCTCAGTCATTTGAGGTTTTTCCAGCCAGTAATGGCTGGGTGTAGACGTTAAGACCATAAGTGAATCAAATGTTGATAGTAAAAAGCATTATACTTTCAGCAAAATGGACAATTAAAAGGTTTTTGGCACTTAGAAGAGATCCTTTAGGCTAATAAACAAAATGTTTGTATTCTGGGATACATGTGCCCCTTGTTGATTCAAACACTGTCTATACAAAGGCGTGGCTCTTTATATATATAACTTCAAAGTGACATTATGTTGGCCAGAGAAGTTTGATATGTAGTTGAGAGGAAGGTAACTTTTGTAAACACAAGTTATATCATACAGCTCTTATAGAATATTGATGATATTTTGTAATGTAGACTTAGCTGTTGCATTCATGTAATAATTATGCAGTATTGTATTTGATTAAAACAAGGTATGACAGAACCTGTCATTTCTGCAGCTGAACATTCAAACTGTCTTATGATTCTGATTTAGTACATGAAGTCTAGCAAAAATGCTTCTTGACATAGAAATAATTAATAGATTAAGGCAAAAATATCAGATTGTTTAAATTAATTGTGGATTTATGAGTCTTCAGTTTCTTGTTAATTTGGTAATATCGTACTTCGGAAATATCTTATATAGTACCTTGGTAATATCTTATATCATACCTTGGTAATATTTCATATTGTATCTCGTTGATATCATATATCATATCGTACCTTGGTAATATCTTATATTGTACCTCGGTGATATCATATATTGTACCTTGGTAATATCTTATGTCAGACCGTGGTAACATCATATATTGTACCTTGGTAATATCTTATGTCAGACCGTGGTAACATCATATATTGTACCTTGGTAATATCTCATATTGTACCTTGGTAATATCTTATGTCAGACCGTGGTAACATCATATATTGTACCTTGGTAATATCTCATATTGTACCTTGGTAATATCTTATGTCAGACCGTGGTAACATCATATATCGTACCTTGGTAATATCTTATATTGTACCTTGGTAATATCATATATTGTACCTTGGTAATATTTTATATCGTACCTTGGTAATATCTTATATTGTACCTTGGTAATATTTTATATCGTACCTTGGTAATATCATATATTGTACCTTGGTAATATCATATATTGTACCTTGGTAATATTTTATATCGTACCTTGGAAATATCTTATATCGTTTTTAGTAATATCTTATATCATACCTTGGTAATATCTAGGGCTGTCATCGATTCGGCCGATATTGATATCGGCGTGAAAAAAATATATTAAGAAAAAAGTTTAAAAATTCGTTAAAAGTTTACGTTTTCTGTCAACCGATGGGGCGGGCATCAAAAGGAGTTCCCTATACTTACAAAATGGCCACCCACTATCTTCAAGTACCTGCAACTGGTGTGCCTTCAGAACATGTGTTCTCTACAGCAGGAAACATCATTTCCAAAAAACAATCATTGCTCATGAAAGAAAATGCAGACATGCTGGTGTTCTTATGCCACAACTACCGTCAGCTCAAGGCCTTATAAGTTATAAGTGGGTGAAGATTGTTTATGACTTGTGCTTGTTGTTGTACATAATGGGAAAATGTTACTAAACAATATTATACTATGCTTCACATACACATGACAATGTGAATGTCTTTACATTGTAACACTATCATATAAGTTTATGACTTGATGTACCTGACTGGGGACTTTCCACTTCTGAAGTTTAAGAAATTGTTTTTATTACTGTCTATTAGTTTGTTTTTGTCAGTACATTTCTTTATCTGACTGTAATCACTATAAAAATAGTGTATATTAGTTAAGTGAGGAACACTTTCTGTTTGTTTAATTAAATGGTTAAAACATAAGCATTTCTTTTTCATCTTTGGATAAGTTATAAACAAATTAAAAACTATTTTTCAACATTTTATTTGAAAATAGCTGTTAAATATCAAGCTTTAAGTACAAGAATGTTAGTGGAAAATATATTAAAGAAGAACACTATGCATAAGTATACCCAGAATGTGCATACAAGGTAGTAATTAAATAAGAATTACAATTTCTCCAAATTTCCTTCGATATGTCTATATATCAATATATCGACGATATTTTTCTTTCGACATATCAATATCATCGATACGCTTTTTGGCATATCAATGACAGCACTAGTAATATCTTATATCATACCTTGGTTGTATCTTATATTGTACCTTGGTAATATCTTATATCGTACTGTGGTAATATCTTGCATTGTACCTTGGTAATATCATATATTGTACCTTGGTAATATCTGATATCATACCTTGGTAATATCTGATATTTTACCTCATTAATATCTTATACCTTGGTAATATCTTATATCGTACTGTGGTAATATCTTGCATCGTACCTTTGTAATATCATATATTGTACCTTGGTAATATCTTATATCATACCTTGGTAATATCTGATATTTTACCTCATTAATATCTTATACCTTGGTAATATCTTATATTGTACCTTGGTAATATCTTATATCGTACCTTGGTAATATCTTATATTGTACCTCAGTGATATCTTATATCGCACCTCGGTAATATCTTCTATTGTATCTCAGTAATATCTTATATCACACCTTGGTTATATCTTATATCATACCTCGGTGATATCTTATGTTGTGCCTTGGTAATATCTTATATTGCACCTTGGTAGTATCTTATATCGTACCTTGGTAATATCTTAAATTGTACCTCGGTAATATCTTATATCATACCATGGTAATATCTTATATTGTACCTTGGTAACATCATATCATACCTTGGTAATATCTCATAATAAAACAGAAAATGATGTGACAGAAAACTTCTCATTGAATGAAAAAACTAGATGCAGCAGAGGTACATGGCTGCGTTTTTTACATTTTAAGTTGACCTAGTTTCAAGATCTAAATTTAACTTGACCCGTGTTATTCACTTCCTGTTCATTACTTTGTTGCATTTGTACCATTGTCTTTTTCAGTCATTCTTTTTGATATAGGGGATTATGTATGGGGGCTTGTTCTGTATTCTATTGACACATTGATTATATAACAATTTCCATGCTCTTTAATTGCAGGTAATTAATTAACTGATCAATTAACTTGTGACAAGTCTGACCTGTAATTGCCCGACTTTTATTCTAAATAAACTGACAAGCTTTGTTTGAAACCCATCAAAATCATTACCTGGGTTATTTTTAAATGCTTTATGTAAACTGAATACAATATTAAATAACACATTGCATAAATTGTGTCAGTCTCATTGTGCTCTTGGTAGAGCATTGGATTACTTTACAAGGGTCCAGGGTTTCAGACTGACTGACTGATCACATGCTTTATAATACAACAGTGGGAACTGCAGCACAGTGCAACACAACTATTGTGAGAAGTGTGTTAATCATCTCAACTGCATACTGTACATCAACATTTTACTGGGCCCAATTTCTTTTTTTCAATTGTAGATTTTAAAGAGGAATGGCATTGATTTCCAGGCATACTAAAATCTGTAGGGGCGCCTATGGCACAGTGCTAGAGTCGCCAAATTTTAACTCCTCTGACTGTCTAGCCTCCCACCATGTGGGTTAGAATCCTGATCAGGATGAAGGACTTAATGTTGGGAAGTTTTGGCCTGCGCCTGCGGTGTGCCAGTGGTTCTACCCAGACATTTGTCTGGGATCTTCCTCCACCATAAACAGCTGGACTTTGCTATAATGATCATAATTGGTCACCGCCATATAACTCAAAAACAAAAACTAAAATCTGTAAGAAACACTGCATTGGTAGATTTTTATCCACCCAGAATTTTGTCTTTGTTAAATATCTTAAAAAAGATTTTTCATACTGTTTACATCATTAAAAAAATGTGTGAAGCTTAAGTGTTGTGAGAGCCAATTTAACAAAATCCATCCCTCTTCCGGGCTCGAAAATAAGTCTATCATAAACAAAAGCATTACAATGTAAAAGGTTTGTAGGGTTGATAAATTTGCAGGAAATGCATATTTGCCTGAAGTAAATGGTTATCTATTGCAAATGATTATAAACCTTGTGAAGTGATTGTTAAAATGTAAACAAAGAATACAGCCTGTCTGCATGTATCCATGTCTAAGTTGTTTTTGTTATGACTGGTACCTTGCCTAAGAGTCCTTAACTCTTAACCTGCTAAGCAAACATTGTTAAAGCTTGGGACAGATAGTGTAGACATTGATTAACCAGTTCCCTATTGGGAGCTGTGTGAACAAGATCTGCACTATTAGAAAAAAATCCCTTTTTCTTTATTTGTCTCCTTATTGGTTGCAGTTAGTTATTGCTTTTGCCTACTAAACATGAATTGAATCTGCTTATGCAAATAGTGTAGATCCAGACCAAGCCATCTTTCTTGATCTTTAGTAGTTTCAATGAAGTGTTTATCAAAACATCTTGTTTGTTTTTTGATACATTGCACTGACAAAGTTATGTGTTGTAGCTTATTGGCTGTTGGAGACCTAAGATGAATGCCTGGTAGAACTGCCGGTGTAAATCTTGTTACCTAGGCATGAACATAAAAATTCTCATCACTTAAACTATCTGGCTTTGTGATCAATAAAAAAACACAGTGCTCAAACCAAAATTGGGCTTGATCAATACTTGATCATTGCAAGAGTTATTGTAAACCATGACGCTGCATTTAAGTAACATTATAAACATTTGTATGGAAACGGTAAAATCCAACCTTGCTTAACATGTATTTATATGACTGACATGTATTTATATGACTGGCAAATAGTGTAGATGAAGATCAGCCAGCTACATCCAGCCAAGATGTCTGATCAGGATCTACACTATTTGCTGCTGACTCTCTAGCAATATGTCAAGGTACCTCTGCATGTCAATGTAAGAGGATGACTAAGAATAAGTCTGTGTTTTAAACAAATGTAGCATGCTAAGAGTTATCAACTATGAAGCATATGAAGGTTTTGGTGATGTGAGATGATGTCATGGCCATGTACATTACTGTATTCAGGGTGTCGTAGCAGGTAATGAGCTAGTCAGTGTTTAGATGAAATGTAATAAGAAAGTTAGCTGCAAGTAAACTGACAACATTTGTATGATCATCTTTGAATAATAATAAACTACCTTCATGCATAATAACAATATATAATGTAACATTTCAGAGAATTCAAGATATTATAATATTAAAGTTCTAAATTGGGCATCAATGGTCTAGGGAATAAGATGCTAGACTACGAATCAGAGGTTCAAACCTTGCTACAGTCCAAGCAGTGTTTGAACTTTAGCAAGACTGTTTACAGCACTTTGCTCCAGGTACTCAGTACCTGAGCACTGGTTCTACCCAGGAAGTGGGCTGTTGAGTGGGATTAATATAATTTGAAGCTTCATAGTCTTTTTAAATAAAACATTGCCTGCTGAATAACAAACCAACAAAAGATGTTTAGGCCTAAAAAAGTCTCATCTGTTTGACAATGCTTGGGAATTCGCTATGCCTTATACACAGGCATAATGGGACAACAAGCCAAAATGTAACAGGATCATTTCTGGTTTTTCATGATATGTTTTTTATCCTACTAATAATTTATTTCCTTGTCAATAAATTTGTAACAATTTGCTAACAGATTTTGGTCATAACAATTTCAAGCTGACTTGAAAGTGACTTTTCTGTCAACATTTTGGCTTGTTAGGAAGATCCTAGACTAACAAACACATACTTGTTTTTTAGCACACGCCCAAAACATGAAAGTTTTTGTTTGGATACAATTATACATTCCAGTACTTTTAATGAATTCATGGTCATGGGTTGTTATTGAAAGGCTGAGGTGGGACGTTTACATGATTTGTATAAGCTTGACATTGTTGAATCATATGAGAAGGATCAGCATCCTGAGGCACTGGAATGAATTTTCTCCAGAGGGATTGTTTATAATTGATTAGATCACTGAATTAAAATGTCCTAACTATTCTGAACAAATCTTATACATCAAAGGCTTATGTATATCATGTTGCATTGTTCTCGCAACAAACATGTATTCACTTGATGTAAATACAGTGCTGTCTTCACTGTTTTAGTCATGTCTTCACGACAACAGATAAGTCAGTCATTGGAAAAGGCTTATCAGCTGACCGTACACAGTGATTTTTATAGGCATTTTCCCCGTGAGAAATATACTATTTTTTCCCCTAAATTTTAATATTATAAGCATAAAACATATTTTTGGTGATAAGAAAACCCCACAAGATAGCTGTTGATGGCATTTTCTTTTGTTCCATTGAACATTGATGCCTACCCAATACCAGGATTTAGTAAAGCAATCAGTGTGATCAGAAAGCTTGTCTACTTCAAGCATTTTATTAACGAAGCAGTGTCACATAATTCATGATATTACGTGAAAAAGCTGCGTAAAAAAGAAGCAAGTGGACAATAGTCCATTGATACATTCTTAAAGAAGATGAAGACAGGTGAATCAAGTGAATTGGTAATGTCCCAAACTCTGCCGATCCGCTGGTTTGAAATTTTTCCCAATTTTAAGAATTTATGTGCCTTTTTCCCCAATTTGAAAGCCACAGGAAAAAAAAAATCACTGATACAATACTATGGGAGCTGTGCTAGTACAGTAAATGACTTATATGTACAGTCTTTAAAGAGCAGGGATCCAAATGGCCATCCTAATTTGTCTTGGTCCACTGCTTACATTCTAACTAAACTTGGTGTTTTAAATATAATATTGTTTAGAGTTTACAAATTCTTCTTGTCTATTAAAGTAACAAATTTGATGAGATTTTAGAAAAGATATAATGTATAAAACACCACCAGTTTGAACAGTTAATAATACCTTTATGTAGATCACCAGTACTTATTGCTGGGAACCATTCTGTAAATAATGCTCTGCAATTGCAGGAGACAGATCATGTGAAAATTGTTTATGTTTCAGTCATTTTAGGAAGACCTGTATATATGGTAAGCTGTAGCAACTACTGCACCTCACTAAAACGTGTCTTTTCTAACAGAAAATGAAAAATGTTATTAATGTTTTTACTTTATTGGTTAGTTTGGAGTTCAGTATCAACAATATAAGGCATTTTTCTGGTCAAATTTATTATTAGTAGAGAGGCTAATGATCACTAAAATTGTAACTAATTAACCTTTCAGAATAACCAGGAGGTTAACCGGGTGAAAAATCTATTTGTACACAGTCTAAAATTCAGTTTTATTGCTAATATGCTGTATTTAATTTGTTAAGAACTCATATTTGATTATTTATTGCACTATTGACATCACTGGGTATAGTTTATGTTATAGTTTTTGTTTCTGTTGACTGAAATAACCAAAATGTGACATTTGCTTGAAAGTGTACGTCACCATTTTCCAATATAGCTTTGTTGTCGTCTAATTTGCGGTCAACAAGAACTGTCTTTAAAATACATTCTTAATTTAAGTATATGCTGTGAAAGCATAGTTTCACTTTTGATTAATAAACTTTGATTTAATACGAATGACATTCGTATGCATTAACAAATGGCTTTTGGTTGCATACTTGAAGACCTATAGTTAAAGAAGAAATCATACAATAGTATATTTATGGACAAATACAGATAAAAAATTTATTTGTTAAAATTAATTACCCCAAATGCCACCTGGTAGATTGTGTTTAACCATGTAGAGTCCAATTAGCCAGTTGTCACCAGCATCTAAAAAATCAACACAATCAACTAGGACAGAGGTAATGTTAATTGGGACTAACAGTTAACCGTTATGGATCATCAGTCTCGCATGTTGTCACTTGAAGAGAAACTTCACAGGGTTAGATGTCAGTTAGATGATACCATGGTGACCAATCAGGGTGGGCCGGATTAGATCATCTAGATACTAAGATACAATGTAGTTTTGTCGTTTATAGCATGTACATTGCCTGATTAACCTAACCAGAAGATCGTAACTGGTTAACCATCTCGGAAATTGTTTACCAATTAATTGGTTAACTGTAAGCATCCCTAATCTCTAATTATTATAAGTAATCTGATCTTATTGCAAGTTTTTATTACAATAAAAAAAGGAAGGGAATTTTTCCTAAAAATTTTTGTTTTTCTGTATGCAAAATTTGAAAGAGTCTTTTTAAAATGAAATGCTGCTGTTATACTTACCTTTTTTTCAACATTAAATGTACAAACACAAGGCACTGTGGCATTAAAACATATCATTGGTACTTCAACTCCATTTCTGCTAAATATTGTCCATATCAGAAGCTTGCATTATTCCTTTATGTTGATTGCAATTATGTTTTTTTATTCTTGACATTGTTTTTGTATTGAAGGACATAATATGAAGTTTTCTTTATCATGTTTATTCTGTTGTCCATCAGAAGGTTGCATTAACCTTCACTAAGTTGAATATTTCAGTTATTTGTCCTTGTCTTAGGACACATATGTCACACTCATTTTTTCAGATATTTTTTTTTATTTTCTCCTGTTAAAAATAGGGGACATATTGTATTGCAGATATTGGTCAGATTGTCTGTGGGTTAGTCAATCTGTCGCTCAGTTATTTGCTAGATCTATATTAACATTTCATTTTAAAAGGACTCTTTAAAATTTTGCATACACAAAAACAACTTCTTTAGGAAAGAGCTTTCTAATTCCTTTCCTGTTTTTCATTGTAATGAAAACTTGCAATAATATCAGATTACTAATGTTTATTGGGTTTATCGTCACACCAACAGTATTTCAGTTATCTGGAGATGGTGTCCATTTGAAGCAGATATAGTGCTGCCTTCACTGTGTATAGCATGCCGTGAACACCTGGCATGATACCACACCCAGTCACTTTATCCTGACACTGGACCAACTACCCTCATATTTCCTTAAGCATAAGAAAGGGAGCTATACCACTACCATTTTTAATGACTTTACTATGTCACGTCCCGGGATCAAACCCAGGGCCTCCCGTACCTAGAGCTGACGCTTTACCGATTGTGCTACCAGGTTTGGTCTCAGATTACTAATAATTAGGGATGCTAGCGGCTAACCACTTTATGTTGAGAAGTTGATTCTTATTGGTTTTGGGATCAGGTGTTCAGTGGTCAGGGTCACAGCAACTATAATTCCACTCTTATCCATCTTTATACGCATTTGCTGTGTAAGATATATTTAATTAGTAATCAGTTTCACTATGGAAAGTTAGTTTAGTAATTTGTCATTGCCTTAGGACACTGGTGTAAACAATTTTTTTATTGAATATACACTGTGATATTACATATAGGTGTAACATCTTTCCGATTGATAGCTTTTTAGAGTAGGCAATATTTTAATAGTCGTGTTTATTGGGCTTATCTATCTTGTCAGACACTCAACCTGCTGCATTAATGAACAACCCATACAGTCTAATATTCCATTATTTGCTATCTTTAGTTCTATAACTAGGCTTACTGTTCGAGACTTGGCAGCAAATAGTGCAGATTTTGAACAGTTTGAAGGCTGATCTAGACATCATCTCAGAGCATGCATAAATGCATGATTAGCAGGATAAAGGCTTACCTTTCCTCGATCAGTAGAAATCTGAAATCTTTAATTTGTTTACCCCCCCCCCCCCCCCCCCCCCCCCCCAGGATACTTCAACCTTCCGTAGCAATATGTATACATGTCCTGCAAAGATGTCATTATACACATGTAAATCATAGTGAGTTGTTGAATACATTCAATTATAAATTCACTGTTACATATAACAGTTTAACAGGTATGCTTTAGGTTGTTATGAAGTTCATCAAAATTCTAAAAAAATATAAAATTAGTAGAAGGAAAATTAGGTGAATTTTAATTTTAATGTTTTATTTATTTCCCACCTTTTCATAAAGTACATGCCCCTAAACACACCTAGTAGCAAATGTGTACAAGCATACAAAATCAGCCTTCCAGTCATTTTTTGGTTTCTTGGGAGTCATTTCATGTCTTATAGAAATATAATAAATGGCATGTATGAGGTAGAAAATGCACTATAATATGAGAGTGTTCAAACATGCTAAACATGCAGTCCACACACCTAATATTTGAAGACTATTTCCCCTACACACACACACACACACACACACACACACACACTAAGATGAAATCCTATGTCCACTCGGGAATATTGTCAATGCAGATGCCCTTTATGGAATTTATAAGTGGGCTGTTACTTAGCATTACAGACTTAAGTGTAGCTGTACGATTATCAAGTACCAATTTTGGCAACTTCAAACAAGTTTTATTCTTATTTACTGGGTATATGAGGGTTGTGTGATTGCTCTTTGTTCAAATTAGTTTGTAATTAGTAAATTGATTCCATAAAAGTGTGGTGACATTATTAAATGAAGTGTATACGACATTTAAACAACATCTAAATCAAATGGTGCAGCATATGTCATATACATGTTCAAGGCCAATTGTTTGAACATTTTTTCAAAATACTCATTAGATGTCTGTTGTTGTTGTTGTGCATGAGTCAACCAATTTTATAGTTTTAAAAACATAAATTGGATGCTCTTTGATGCTATGGATCGATGCATTCTTGCATTTGTCTGTGTTGTATTTTGACAACAGTATAAACATATATAAATGTAGACAAGACATCTTGAATCAATATAAGCTTGTTTTTTCTCTGATCTTGGTACAGGTTTAATAATTCATGAAGTGAGAAGAGTCCTGTCACCACTAATGCTTGCCTTCATAATTCTGATTTATGGGGACTGTCAACATATGGTACCTATAGGCTGGTAAGGTTAATGGTGACTTGACATCTTGCTAACAGTCCAAGGGCACCCCAGTTGCAGAAAAAAATAATGCTCAGCTGAGATTTGCTCAAGCTTAAACGTTACTCCAAGAATATATCTGACATAAATGTTGCTTACCAAACATAATTTCTTAATACACACACATTCTGGATTGCTGGTAATGTTAAAAATAATACAGTGAGTTTTAAAACCCCACATCCCTCAAAAAACAAACAAACTTAGCTAAATTCTTATTTAAGAAATGTTTTCGTGATGCAGAGAGAGTGAGTGCATGTAAAGCAGATTTTGGGATATATAACTGGTGGGGCCTTCATAGTATTAACATGTTATGTACATCAGTCTGTAATATTTGCTAACTCGCATTGTACTGACACTGGCCTGGCCATCCAATCATGGAGCATCTTTTTATACAGAATAAATAACTAATGTCATCATCATGTTGTCACAAGGATGGCAGCACTTTACCTGCCTCTAGTGGCAGATGACTGAAAAATTGCTGATAGCACTTTATGCCTGTTGAAGCAACTTTAAGTGTTCATTTGACTAAAATGGTGAGTGTTAAAATTTGTAAATGAATCTCCCTGAGGGTAAAATATTGTGTTTGCTGATGACTAGAGAACAGTCCTAGAGAAACTTCCCTTGTACCTGTCTCCGTGACAACAGATTCAATTACATGTAAATAATCCCTAGGCCCCAACCCTGACACTTAAACCATCAGAAACACTAGTCCCACTAGTCTACACACCCCATGTCGCAAACTTCATACAAAAGGCCCCTCACCTGTTACTGCAAATAAACCTTACTAAATACCATCTTATTAGACAGATGAATAAAATTATGATAATATTAAGTTAAATTAATTAGTATTACTAACAGGGATTAAGACTTACCAACACATACTGTAGGTTCTGATCGCGGAGCTGATCAGACTACTATTTGCCTATGTTTGATCATTTTTGTAGCTTGTTATGGAAAGATCCAACCCTTCACCTTCTGGGTTGTAAATAGGTGGGAGGTGTGTACTTTAACTAATTTAACAAACACATAGATACAAGAAAATTATTTATTACAACACTAATGCATGTATTTCATTCACAAACACTTATTACTTTGAGGATTTATCTAGATGCCAAGTAAATATGCACAATTTATGAAAACATAAGTCATCTGTTTGATGTTGTAAATCTAGTCAAAGGTAAAGAGGAAGGTCTTTTTTGAAAGACATGCTAAGTGGCTATTTTTATCCCACTTTAAGTCTTCTTGATGGATTTTATGTCTGCCTTGTATACATGCTTGATATTTGTGTATGTTGGAATGACTGGAAAGCAAGACATGAAAAGCCATTGAACCGCAAAAATGCATGGTTTAATGCAAATTTTAGGTCTGATGAGCACAAATTGATCAGTAATGGGCAAATGGTATAGACAGATAAAAATACTTTCTGCATATTTTAGCATAGGTGGACAAAATCTCATAGATTTTCCATGACATAATCTTTCACACTTTTGTCTATGGCAGAGCAATTCATCTTTTTAATTTGCAGAGGCAGACAAAATCCCCCCCAAAATCCACAATCACAAATAATGTTGGCAATGTGCATACAAAATCTCCATAATCTATCCTATTTTTTTTCAATGCAGCATTGACCAAGGTGAATTAAACCACTAAATTCTATTGTTGTTGATCACATGGATACCTCTGTCTTGAGGTAAACATTTTGAACCCTCTCAGAGAGCATTAAATTCATTTTAACCAGGAATGGCATGAATTTATAATTGAAATAAAACAATTAAATACCAAATTACATCAAATTATTTATTTGTGTAAATGAATATTGTAGTTAAACTGATGAACGGGATGAAGAAACTTTTAAACTATTTTTTGTCAGGCTCATGCATGAGAGAAGTGAGATTTAGAAGGAATTTTGTCCGCTTTTGCTTTTCCGCTGGGTTTCCATCAGCTTAGAAAAAATAGGGGATTTTGTTTGACCTGGAAAATCTATGGTTCGGATTTTGTCCTCCCTTGCTAAAATGCACAGAAATGATTTACTAGTGGAGTTATTTTATGCTACAAATAATGTAGATCTATGCTAATTGCTGTTGAATCCCTTGCAGTATGTTTATGTATCTTTGTATGCCCAGGTGAGATGAGGATATAGAATTAGTTAAAGCTATTAGCAAAATACAACATAAAGGTTTAAGAAGCCCCACCCCTGGCTTAGTTGAAGCAGATCAGTACCCATTAGGCTCTCACCATTTCCCTGTCAACATCAACCAATTTATGGCCCCTCTTATCAACAGGTGATGGTCTCCAGAGTCATGTTGCTACACTTGTGCTCTTGGGGAAAATGTTGAGCTTGGTGTCTTAACAGAACAGGTATAGGTATATTTATAGTTATAAAAAACAACTACGAATGTTAGTATTCTTTTCTCTTTCAACAAACATATTTTGATAAGGGATAACTTGATAGCAAAATCTAATGGCCCTTGTCAAGAGGTAGAGGTTTTGAACATGGGATAGTATATCCTCCTAGGTTTGAGACTCCTACCAGACATAAGACATTGGTCATTGTTCCAGACTATTTACTACACCTTGCCCCAGGAAGACGCTGCTTGAGTACTGGTTCTATCTTGAAAGAGGGCAGTAAAAAGGGATAAATCTTAAGTATCAAGGACTATGCTAACTAAAACTGACTTAACATTTTGTTTTATTTTGTTTTGAAATACATCACAGTGACACATTATGGTCATTTTAATAATGTCCACCTATTTTGGTGGAGGAAGCAGAACCACAGGAGCACCACTTGTCAGCTAGAATACCTTCTCACATTAAGTCCTACACACCGCATAGAACTTGAACCTATACGATGAGAGGCGGAACAGTCAGAGCAGTTGTAAGTCAGCACCTTTACCACTATACCACAAGTGCACCTTAAAACATATTGACAGAAGAAGGAAAGGCTAGAAGTTTGCACAATCTTTATCTTGTCTTTTTATCACAGCAGGAGATACACTTATACCATTCAATATTAAATCATTTGTAAGCTTTATCATTTATTCATAAAAAAGATAGCAAACACTGCATTTTCTAATCTATACCAATCCTCAATTCACAGAGAGACACATTTATCTCTACAACAGTGCGATATTTGTTTTGTTCTTACAGATGTATGATACCATCCTTCTTGTATATGGACAGCACATGGTGTATTTAAGAATAAAGCATGTATTTCATGGACACTTGAATGTGCATGCTTTGAGATGTATGTATTTGAAAAATATCACACAACATATCAGATGTTATAGTCCTGTTTAATAACCTCTGTTATCTCCCCTGAATAATTGCCTCCCTTAAACGCTCTTTAGCGTGGAGGTTCGAATTTCATTTCCGGTGGAGAGCAAATCAAAAATGTCAACAATGGCAGAAAAGGTGTTAAACTCGACTGAAAAAAGAGACATTATTGTTGTGTGTGTAGCAATTACAGGGGAAAGTTGACAGAAGGACGCCACCTTCGATAAACCTGACGCCACCTGACGATAAACTGAGAAAACTGTAGATAAGTTGACTTAAAACAATGTGCCAAATTTCCACTTGCAGTCTGAAGAATGGTCGACTTTGTTCAGAGCATTTTCGAGTGGGAAAATACACCAAGGAGAATCCTATACCGTGCAGATTCGTCGTAGACAACTAAGTTTCAAAAGTGGGCGGGGAGTTGTGTGTGCATCACTCACGGCATAATCAAAACTCCAAAGCGTCTCAAAGATTTAATTGTTTATGGAAAATGCATAATCTATGACAATGTCGAAAGATAAAAGAATAAACGATGCATTTATTATTATTCAAGTATAAAACAATGGCTGCGATTAATAGGTTACGCGAGCAAATCGAAACAAAGACCATCACGTGACGTTAACAGCAGCGAATTTGCACAAAGGTTGTTAACAGTCACACCTCTAGTGCATGACCGCAATAAAAACAACTTTCAGGTTTTGTTGAGTGGCCGCTTATTTCATGTTAATTAATGAAAGAATTGATAGTTTAAGATGACCGCTGATTGGACGACAATTAAAGAACAAAGTTAATTACGATTAATTTTAGTCAATCATAGATAAGAGGGAACTTGTTAGTAATGAACACTTCGCAGTTGTGTCTATTGTCAACAGTTTGTCAAATAAGATATATATAGAATCCGATTCTGATAAAAATTCAGTCTCTCCAAACAAGCCAAACTGTAATGGCTTTCCAATGCGTAAATTGCAACCGTTTTGTTACAGCAAGAATGCACGCTATCCAGTGCGATAGATACAATGCCTGGAAGCAATTATGTCACTAATATGGGAATATATAATTCATATATGGTACAACTATTCCCGGTACTAGAATGTAGTGTTACGGCTATTCCCGCACCCGGCATATACAAGACCATGCTTCCCAATTTTTATGTCAATTCGTATATTATGTGATAACCATCAGAGATGAAATTCACAAAACAAGATTGTGTCAACTATGTATTGACATGTTATGTCTGCATTTGTATTCTTGTCATATTATGTCAGTTCGAAAGAGAAGAAACCAATGTTTATATGAACACAAAACAGGGTATCGGATAGGACATTTATATTGAATTTCCTTAACAAAAGAAAAAATGTAATTTACCACTAAGATTTCACCTGCTGAAAATTTGTAATGACTAAATTTTTGTCTACACAGGGAGACTGTATTGAGAGAAATCTTAATACATGTAGTTACATATAATGCAATGCTATTTTTTATAATTATTGTGTATTTCTAAATTTTCAATTAAAATGCATGTACATGGCAGTATTATGAAACAGAATGACATCATATAGATGGATTTTCAAACAAAATATTGACATCTAAAAAATTGAGTCTGTTTTCAGTGTGTCTAGCTTAAGATATGTCCACACTTTTCCAACAAAATCATATCTCTAACTAAAGAAATTCACTTAAGTCAAGAATGTTCCCCATTAGATCAGGTTAAACATCTTTTATTTAAAAAAATGCATTTCTACTGAGGTCATGTCCACTAAAAATGGTCTCCGATAATTTGCCTTTAGTTTACACAATTCTCTATATGTAAGGTAGCAAAGCGGTTGCATTTCGGTATTTGGAAAATGTAAACTGAATATAGATAGAGCTAGGATTTGTAAGTTTCTCCCCGAATGGAGTTACAAACAACTCTCCTTCGCGTTTGATGCGGTCTTCTTCATCGTCCAATTTAATGTCACTTAATGTCCGTGTACCAAGCTTTTCTATCGCGTATTATAAGTTCCGGACGATTCCCTGATACATGCGCCCCTCTTTCTCTAAGAAAGTCTTTCAGTTCACGCATTGATAATTTTGAAATTTTGCACAGATCCTCGATTTCATTGTTTTCAGACGCCATCTTGTTTGTTTTTTTGCTCACCGGAAGTTGTAGGCAAAACGAACTATAACTCTTCAAAGGGAGATAACAAGGGTTATTAAACAGGACTATACTGTTAGATTAACACGGCCTAACAAAATACATTGTAATATAAATAAATTATTTGAGGGCCTGAGCTTTTTTTGTCATGGTATATATGGCAATGAAGAAAACTTTGGAATACTTAAATTAATTCAAATGTTTATAAAAATATTTGAATCGGGGCAGTGACATACCAAAGTTGTAAATAATGGTAGCGGTATAGCTCCATTGCTAACACTCAAGCAAATAAAAGGGTAGTTCCACAACTGGTTGGCCAGGTGTCAGGATAGTGTGTGTGGTATCATGCCATTCTGATGGCATTCTATCAGTTTGTGTGTCTGTGAAAAGAAAACAAAACCTGACATGGTAGCTCAATCGGAATAGCGTCGGCTCCAGGTATGGGAGGCCCTGGGTTCGATCCAGGCTGCGACTTACCAAATTCATAAAAAATGGTAGTGGTATAGCTCCCTTGCTAACACTCAAGCAAATATAAGGTTAGTTCCATGACTGGATGGCCCGGTTACGGATAATGAGACTGTGTGTGGTATCATGCCAGTTGTTCACGGCATCCTTTACACAGTGATGGCAGCACTGTATCTGTTTTAAACTGACACCATCCCCAGATAACTGAAATACTATTGGTGGGAATCATTAGCCCAATAAACTAATTTGCTATAATTAAGAATGCTTGTAATGCATAAGCGTCAAAAGCCTGCAGGTCACACTTTGGATGTCTCACATCCGTGCACTTTCTTGTATGTTCTTTGATCCAAGGTGATGCTGGCTGTGGATCCAGTGCCAGTTCTAGATATTCCTCATGATGCTTTATTTAGCTAATAACCTATACTACTTGTTAGTCGTTTCCCAACATCTACATGAAAAGATGCCTGGACACATTGCTAATGATTCGGGTAAAGTGCAGGCCCTGATCTGGGTTGATACTATGTTCTGGAGCCTGATCAATGACTAACTGGCTGAGGGATATTATGTCCATGTTATGGTGGGTCAAGCAAGGTTGATAGATGATTGGAAATCAATGGACGACCCATCTGATCTCTGACATTTATAGGTTCTGACTGTGGTACCTTATTGTCTGAGATACATCAAAATGTCAATGGATTTTCTTGCCCCAAAGTAATATATAAGACTTGAAAGAATTATTTTTTTTCTTACTTGTTGAGTTGTTAAAGTCTTAATCAATATTGCTTGTCTGGTCATTTTATCACAGTAGAGTTGTTCAGACAAAATCAACACTGGGTAACATATTGTGCAGATATACTTGCCAACAATATTCTAAACATAATACATGTGGTATTCTGAATAAAACACTTTCATTCACATTTGCCTTCTGACCCTAATAACACTTCAAAAAGTGCAGTCTTTTACTACTAAATAAAGTAAACTGATTGATTGTTTTTCTCTTTTCCCAGCATAAGGGCACCCCCTACTGCCACAAGCCTTGCTATGGAGCCCTGTTTGGACCTCAGATGTCAGGCTATGGGTCCAATGTCTATTCTCCTGCTAACTTTCGGAAATCTGGAGACCATATGTCTCCCAAGAACAACAACTCCAGCTTTGACCAATCTTCAGAGGGAATAAAATGCATCTTTAAGACAACTAACACAAGTCTAGGGCCCGTACAATTGCAGAAAAATGGTTCCCCTATGTCAGCTAGAAATGGGATGGAGAAACAACGTAGTCTAGATAATAGTGAAATTACAAGTAGTGGCTACTATAGCAACAGTGGAAGTGAAAGTAATTCATCACTAACTTCAATAACTGAGAGTAAAATGGATGCTGGATACAACTGTGTTTACCAATCAGATTTGGACAAACCACGTCGACGTCCTGGTAGGATGGTTACTCGTAGTCATAGTGATGTAGGGGGGCGACTTGTGTCACCTGTACATCAGAAATTAAGGTAAGTTGTTGTCATTTGCATTCAAAACAAAAAAAGTCTAAAATTGGTGATTTTTGTAAGACATTTTTCTCTGATTGTTTTGATTTTTTTTAAAGTATATAATTTAAATGGTGTTAAATCGTACTTTAGATTTCAAAAGAATAAGCATCTCTTTGACATTAAGATCTGCATCACCTAGATGCACACGACTAATATAGCCTTTTATAATGCAGTGAGCTGGCTGGCACTAAGTTGGAACACTGGGACTATACTTTTGTAGACTATGTATGTTTAAATAATGGTGCGCACTTTGTTGTACATATATACTTGATGTTTCTTCTATTTTGATCAAGACCAACCACGCTGAGAATGAGTTCAAATAATGATCATAGAACATAAACATAATCATATGAAGATATGTACATACCGGTACTTCCTAATTAATAGCTGGTGGTTATAAAGCAGTCCAAGTGTTCTTAAATATATGTTACATAGAAAATAAAAAAATCAATTGATTTTGCAGTTGTTTTTAGCTCACCTGAGCACAACGTGCTCAAGGGGAGCTTTTGTGATACCGCTTTGTCTGTTGTCCCTCGTCCATCCGTCTTCAACATTTTAGCTTGTGAATACACTACAGGCCACAATTTTTATCCAATCTTCATCATACTTGGTCAGACTGTTTGTTTGCATGAAATCTTGGATGTGTCACCGTGGATCAAAAAGTAGGTCACAAGGTCAAATTTTAGGAAAAACTTGTGAACACACTAGAGACCACATTTATAGCCCATTTTTCACCAAACTTGGTCAGAATGTTTGTCTGCATGAAATCATGAAATCATAACTGGGTCACGTGGGGTAAAAAATAATATTAGGTCAAATCTTAGAAAAAGCTTCTGAACACACTAGAGGCCACAGCTATAAGCCAATCTTCATTAAACTTGATCAGAATGATTTCCTGCATGAAATCTTGGATGAGTTTGTTATTGAGTCACGCGGGTTCAAAAAGTAGGTCACTAGGTCAGTTTTTAGAAAAAGCTTGTGAACACACTAGAGGCCCCATTTGTGATCCAATCTTCACCAAACTTGATCAGAATGTTTGTATGCATAAAATCTTATAGGGTCATGTGGGGTAAAAAAGTAGGCCACTAGGTCAAATCTTAGAAAAAGCTTGTGAACACACTAGAGGGGGCATTTATGGCCGAATCTTCACCAAACTTGATAGAATGTTTGTCTGCATGAAATCTTGGATGAGTTCATAAGTGGGTCACGTGGGGTCAATAAATAGGTCAGTAGCTCAAAACTTAGAAAAAGCTTGTGAGCCTAATAGAGGCCACATTTATAGCCCAATCTTCACCAAACTTGATCAGATTGTTTGTCTGCATGAAATCTTGGATGAGTATATTATTAGTTCACGTGGGGTCAAATTTTAGAAAAGTTTGGCCAGAATGTTTGCTAGTATGAAATCTTACATATATTTTGAAGTGGGTCATGTGGATTCAGTAGGTTACTTGGTAAAATTCTAGAAAATGTTATCAACCCAGTGGCCACACTAATAGTCCAATCTTCACCAAAGATTTCTAAAGTAAAAAACTCTTAATTTCTTGATGCCAGATTTAAGCCTACTAAAAGCCTGTGTCATCAGGTGAGCGGTTTAGGGCCATCATGGCCCTCTTGTTTCTTGTAAGTAATCTGTAATGTCTGACAGAGCAATAGAATAGGCAGTAAAACTCATTATGACCACAGTCTCTTCTTATCTTTTTAATCCCATCAATACATATGAATAACTATAGCAGTTTGTACAAAGCTAATTACTTACTCTACAATTCTTTTACCAGCACATTTTCACACCTTTTAACTTTCACAACCTTTTGCTTATAAGATATTTAAAAAAAACAACAACAACACAAATCATACTAACAATACAAGTTTAGTTTGCGTTAAAATATCAATACTACAAATTAAGTACACAATGACTAAATATAAAAACACAGAGAGTAATATTATTAAACACATGTAAGAATCATGTTGTTAATAAAATTTTGCATGGGTACATTTTGACTTCTTCTTGGGTACGTTTTGACTTTTTGAGGGGTATGTTTTGACCAGAAATGTATGGGTATGTTTTAGTTTGAGTACATTTTGACCGGAAATGTATGTGTACATTGTAGTTTAGAAAAATTTTGACCAGAAATTTATGGGTACGTTTTAGTTTGGGTACATTTGACCAGAAGTGTATGGGTACATTTAAGTTTGGATACATTTTGACCAGAAATCTATGGATACGTTTTTGTTTGGGTACATTTTGTTCAGAAATGTATCGATACGTTTTAGTTTGGGTACGTTTTGACCAGAATTGTATGGGTGCATTTTAGTTTGGGTATGTTTTGACCAGAATTGTATGGGTGCATTTTAGTTTGGGTATGTTTTGACCAGAAATGTATGGGTATGTTTTAGTTTGAGTACGTTTTTGACCAGAAATGTATGGGTTCGTTTTAGTTTGGGTATGTTTTGACCAGAAATGTATGGGTACATTTTAGTTTGAGTACATTTTGACCAGAAATGTATGGGTATGTTTTAGTTTGAGTACATTTTGACCAGAAATGGGAACATTTAAGTTTGGGTACGTTTTGACCAGAAATGCATGGGAACGTTTTTGTTTGGGGTTGTTTTGACCAGAAATGTATGGGAACATTTTAGTTTGGGTATGTATTAACTGTAATTCTCTTCATGAACCTCTCTTTTACTTGACAGTCTTCAATACGTGAATCCCAACCCAAGCAATAAAAAAGTATTGGGAAATTAAGTGATACAATTGTACAAAGTTGTGTACTTTCAGAAATATATTGCCAATGATCTTCCCTTTAAGAAGGAAGATAATCACTGTAATACTTTATTGTCTACTTCTCTTGAATTGTTCCCCCTGATTAAAGTGTCCGTGTAAATGTGTTAACCTACATTTCTCTCCCTTTCCACTTTACACCAAACTTGCATTTAGCTGTTATTGATAGAGGGCAGCACATTAATGTCTACTTGATACACACATGTACGATTTCTCTGTGATAAAAAATGGCTAACTCACGTTATCCAAGGTAGGCATCTTTGTGTGTGTGTGTGTGTGTGTGTTTTATCTTTCAACTACCCTGTTTTCATTCTTCACATGGGCTGGTGGGAACACAGTTTAGATGACACCCAGTATGTGTGCTTGTTACCCAATCTAGAAGGATGTACAAGGATCCCTTTAACTAACTCTTAGCTTGCTACATTTGGGAATTACTAATACTCAGTGTTAATTATTGTCTCCCTTCTTCATTAGCAACAATACATATTGCTAAAAATCCAGCAGCAGAAAAGTGTAGAACCTGATCTGACTGCCTCCAGCAGTAAGCTGACTGACCTGGATCTACTCTTCTTGCAAATGTTTGATCAGTTTGTGCTAAGTAGGACAAGAGTTCATTTTAGGATATGTATACGCTCAACAGGACATTTAAATTTTGCCTTGACAAAAGGGTGTTGATGTTGATGTTATCAATGCTTTTGTATTTTATCCATGTATTGAGGTACTTTAAGATTTTTGTTAAGAGAAATGTCCAGTGAATTTACAGATTTATAACAAGTTTTTTCTTCATAAGTCCAGAAACCACCTTAACAACCCTCAGGCTTCTCCAGGTGTGTGGGTTTAATCATAAGCTTTGAATAAATTGTTTGTTTTGTTACACACTCAACCAGTGTTATTATGGTAATTAAGATAACATACAGCAGCTATTCTTGATAGAGAGAAACCCCAGACAAATATCCAAGTGAACAATTAACACAGTGGCTGGCTGTTTTACCCTTATCATGCTACTTTTTATAAACAACCAGAAATGTTCTCATGCAGCTTCTTTCATCGACATGTAACGGGTACCGATACATATTGCCAAACTCGTCATTAAAATATGCAGATATTGATCACACAACTCTCATTTGGAGTGGGTTAATCAGATCTATACTGTTTGCTTATACATATATTGGTTCTTTATGTCTAATATCAGTTAATTTTCACTATTGCTGCATATGGGTAGTGTTTGTAGTGAAGTCTATCCCTTTATTATATTAATAAGTTAAAGATCAACCAGAAAACATAATTCCCTCACTAACATTGACTGTATTTCAAGAATGAGATGTTGATGAAAGAAAAAAAAAGTCAGCATAGCACATACTTATAAAAATAATTTCACCAAGTACTGAACAAATAATATCATTTTTTCTTTGTTCACAGATTTGACTTTAAATTTCCTGTTAAATAATCAATGAACCACTGGACTTGTTACTTCCTTGGTGTAATCAATAAATGAGAGAAATGTTGTGTAGAAATGTTATATCAATGCAGCTTTAAATGTATGGTTATGAATGTAATATATGTAATGGATATGATGCATTTGAATACAACAATGAATATGTTTGTTTATTGTGTTTATCGTCCCACCAACAGTATTTCAGTTATCTGGAGATGGTTTCCCTTTGGAGCAGATCTTTTTCTCATTTGGTCAATTTCTTTTTGTCAATTTTGCCTTAATTAAATGCAATTATTAGAGGGAAAAAGCAAAAACTGTTAAATTTAAAATCAAGCATTTTACATATGATAAGATAGCTACTAAACTAATGAAATACTAAACATTAATTCATTTGTATTTTGTTATAATTTATAACAATGTGAAACATTGTTTTGAAGTGTTTAAGAATTGTAAAATATATCCGATGTGTCCCTTTAAGTTGTTATGACACTATCAGTCATTGTAGGAGACATGTTCACATTTATTATTTACAAGATGACATCATTGTGCTGCTGAATAATTTATGAGGTCAACATCTCGAAGTGAGTTTTAGCAAAATTTTCAATTGAAATATTCAATTTAGAAGGCCAATAACTGTTGATGTTTTGTCACTGAATTATTTTTTTAAATTGATGGTGCGTATTGTCCCCTGGAACAGAAACTTATCGGTGTACAGTTTTTCTATTGACAGCAATTGAAACTTACTTCTGTAGTTGTATCGTAATACATGTACACAGTTTTGATGGCATAACGCTGTAGAGTTTTCTATAAGAAAACCAAATGTTGTAATGAAAACAGTGTTGTAGCTTTATGTTGTGTGTTGTTTTTATTTGGTGTTCAGATTTGATGAAATACAGACCTTTACAGTTAGAAAAACTTTCTTGTCATTGCTTTTTATCTTTTCTTTTTAATCAATTTATCAATTAGGTAGACTTAATTAGAGCAAACCTGCTAATCAAACATAGTAAATAATGATTATAACTACTACCCAAAATAAAAACAATCTACTTCATTTTCAATATTTCATAAAATGTACTTCATGAAAATTTAAAAATTCCACATAATGTCGCAAAGTGAGAAGAACCTGAGTACAAAAAATGTTGACAGTAATTATGTGATCATGGGTCATGTGCATACATACATGTAGGTATACACTGGTGATTACATGTGCATTATTTTGTGCATGAATGCAAATCATAATTTTGCTATCTTTAGGATGCTTTTCTGAACCTTTCATTTCGGTTTGAACAGATTGGATAAAGTCTGTTCCAGCCACATGATTTTCTCTGTTAAAATTTTATGTTAAATCATTCTTTCCTGTGGAAAGTTCATTTGACAGCCCAGAGGAATACATTGAGAGCAATGTATACCCACCAGCCTCTACAGATTCTGTTGGTGGTGATGTATACATCTGTAATGTGTAAACCATACATTTCCACCGGGCCTTACTACACAACTGTTACATGTGTATTATTACACAAACCATACTTCTAACACTATGGACTCATGCTTAACTCTTAACCTGCTACATTTGTTAGTAACCCATACTAAATTTTAATTATTGTCTGAAAGTTTTATTACATGGCCAAAAGCCTTAATGCTGTAGACTAAGCAGGAAATAGTGCTGATTCTGATTAGGAGCTTGCTGGTCTGGATATTCACTATTTGCCCAAGCCTTACAAATACATGCTTAGCAAGCTAAGGGTTAATATGCATATGTCATCTATTTATGCCAATGTTAAATATGGGTTGAAAGCAGGCCTGGTTTTCTCCAACATCTTATTTTCTTTCTAATTAATGAATACTGAATAACTGATAAGGTATTTACTTCAATTAGGATAAATTACCATGCTTTGTCTATCTTGCCTTGTTTGCAAGTCAAATTTTGGCATGTAAGAGAAGTGCAACCACAATTAGAATATAAATTGCTGAACATAGAATACTAAGTCAAGTACTGATTGGGATTCTCCAGGTGAAGGAGATAATGTCAGTTTTTTGTAAAGTTAACTTTTAACCTTCTTAGGATACTGATAGTTGATATGCCCTAGGCGGGATTGTGAAGATCCAAATCAGTGAAGTCCCACTGGGAGCTGGCAGATTAGAATCTGCATTTGTTGCTTCAAAGTCTGTGGCAATAATATGGTCTAGATACCACTTCATGTAGCAGACAACAATCAGTATGTTTGGATTATGAACAAATGGACACAGTGAAGCTTACCAGAATATGCCAGATACCCAGTCAGTAGGGCGGTAAAGTGTTCACCCTGGGAGTTGTGAGGTATGGGTTCAATCCTTGGCCATGACGTGCACAGGTCATAAGTAACTATTCAGGGGTAGGACCCCAAGCTTTCACTTGTAAGATTAAAGTCTGAGTGGTTGTCACAGTGTCAGGGATGATAAAACCATTTGTAGTATTGTATCATTTGCAAAAGGTATGATACTACAATGAAGGCAGCACTCTTTGGGGTTCTAGGTCAAATGACCATTGCTGCTGGAATGTTGATGTTTAAACAACAGAATCACTCTTAAACAACATACTGCATGTGGGTGTAGAAGGCTGCAAATTTTAGGCATATTGATTTTTTTTTATTTACATGGCAGCAACCAATTATGATCATTATAGTATCGTCCAGCTATTTTGGAAAAGGAAGATTGCAAGTAAATGTCTGGGTAGAACCACCAGTGCACTGCAGGTCAGCTGGAAGACCTTCCCCCATTAAGTCCTGCATATAGATTGACCTTCACAGTATTTGTATGACTCCTATAGCAGTGGAAAGAAGTGCACAGAAAATGCACAGAAAATACACACCAAATATGTTTTTTCTTCGAGAAAACAATGTTAAAGTCATTCTTTAAATGTTTATGTTTATATGGTAAGCATGTTCCAACTAAATGCAAAAGTGATTGAGATACAGAAAGAAGAGCCCAGTCTGCGTGATGTGACGTGACAAGTACGCGACATATCTAGTGACCAATATTTGCATATTGACTATCTAGAACACAGTAATCCAGGCCCTGTGGTGTTACATTAAAAGTATGAGATATATTTAGTGACCAACTCTCACACAGAGAACTTTCTGGAACACATCAGTCCAGTCTCAGTGGTTTGACATTACTAAAATGAAATATATGTAGTGACAACCTCTCACACAAAGAATTTTCTAGAATGCAGCAATAAGGGCTGGCATTGATTCCAATGTTATTGATGTATTGTCGTTATTTTTTTGCTGATCGATTATCCATATGCACTATCAAATATTGATTATTTTGGAGAGAAAACAAAAAACAAAAGAAGGAAAATAATTTTCACATTTGGCAATGTTCCTGTGTCCAGAAATGGCAGCCCTGTCAAATTTCTCATTGTTTACATCACCTATACGCATATTTTTCCACATGCGCAGGATGACTATAAAAAGTAAAAAACCATTGTAACACTTTGATTCCACCAACTTGAAGGCAGCATAAAAAAACAAGTTTATATAAAATCTAGTGATTAGAGGTAATGTTTTTTTTCCATCATTCATTGTCAGTTATGTAATTTACATAAAACAAAAAAAATAGAAACATGCACATTTGACCAACTGTTGTTTTAAAGTTTATAAATTAAACAAGAAATTCTGTACCAACGAGGTCATATAGCATACATTTAGATTGACAAAGTTCACAGAATATGTAACTTTCATTACTGACAGGTAGATGGTTTAATCATTTTGAAAGGTTGCCACATAAGGTTTCATACATAAGGTATCCCCTTCTGTAGCTGTATAAACCAGAGGACTGAGAGAGGGAGGAAGGTCAGGGACATGGCAGGAGTTAGACCCTCCAAGACGGGAACCCATAAGGGGAGGCCAGCATGTTGTTAGTTCCAGTCAGTATATTGGTTACAAAATAATAAACGTTTATATGGACAAAAAGTTCATCATTGTCATTTTTGTTATGCCAAACTGGGACTCATAGGCCACAAGATCAGCTTTTGTCCATTGTGTACTGCAATGCATCACAAATAAAATGTCTCTCATAATATCCACTAACCTTCATTTCTTAGTATATTTACTTGAAAATAGTGAATGTTATTTACAAGGACCAAGATCTACTTGAAGTAAGCAACTTCTTCCTGTTGATGCTGTTCTGATCACAATCACAGCTCTCAGCCTGCTTAACTAAAACTGATCGGGGTCCTACTTGAAGATGTCTGATCAGGATCTAAACTATTTGCTCCTAAGTCTCTTATAAATATATTGTATAATATTTGCACAAAGTGGTGAACAAGTAACTAAGAAAAATTAGCTTCTGGATCCAAACAAAACACAAACTGATAAAGGGTTAGTTGTAGATTGAAAGAAGGATGTTCAATAGGGACACACGCTATATATCCTACCAATCCTTGATCTTTTAACCTGTAAAAAGCATGAATTGCTCAGGTCCAGGTTAATAGTATAGATCCAGATCAGTCAGCTTTTATAGAGTCTGCAGTATTTGCTGTCGAAGTCACCTGCAGTATGTCCAGTTGCCTTTGTGTAATGCTCTAATAAAAATTTGTATCGTTTTTTGACAAATAATTTTTACCAGGTAGACTTATCATTAGTGGGTAGTATTCATGCCCTGGGCTCAAACTCGGGCCATGACAAATCATGGTCATTAAAAATTGTAACATTGTAGGTCCCATGCTATAATGCAGGCAAATACTATGGTTGTTCCACAACTGTAGGCCATTCTTTAGATAAATCAAATATAATCATATACATATAAATATGTATCGTGTTTTTTGTGTGTAGAAAATATTAATAAGTTAATTACCACGAGATTAGGTTAATACCATGAGATTGAGCAAAATTTTAAAACTTTTCTCTTTTAATTTAAGTTTATTACAAAACAATGCCCACTGCCATTATTAGTAATTTGTACTTAACCCCTCACTGCTTGTGTTCGAGTCCCGGTCTGGGCAAGAAGTTTCATGTGGGGAGGTTTTCCAGCTAATCAACAGTGAAGCAGTGGTTCTACCCAGGCATGAAGTCAGGAGTTTTCCTCCACCAATAATTAGCTGGATGGTGCCAATATTACTATAATTGTGTTGGTGCAATGTAATAAAAAAAACAAATTAAAATAATTTGTACTTATAGTTTGTACTTAATCTGCTATGAATATTTAAGTCTCTTCATATTGCATTTAATACAAGATAGTCTCAAACTTTTTTTTGTTTAACACATCTGCAAGTCTACCACCATAGCTCATTACAGATTATTAATTCATTAGAGACAAATTATTACACATCTTATCTTGTGCCTGTTGAACTTGACTGACATATGTCTAATTAGCACTCAATCATCCTTATCATACCTGAACAAGCCACATTTGTACTAAATCCTTGTTATTTGCTAATAACAACATGAACCCAACAAAAACACCTGTCACTAGTTAGAAGACATAAATGTGTTACAAGTGACTTCAGCAAATAGTGCAGACCCTGCTCTGACAGCTCCTAGGAGATCCTGGACGATGTAAATCTTTGCTATTTGCCCAAGCCTCATAAATTCTTGCTTAGCAGGCAAAGAGTGAACTCACAACTTCTTGTATTAAGTCATTTTTACTTTTATACTTATTAGTCTTGACAATTTGCTGACAACCTCTGTCCAACATTGAAAGACATATTGTTAAAAAATTGTGATGTGTACACTGTAGACCAGTATAAGACCACTCCAATCAGAATGCTGGCTGATAAGAGATAGAGCTGTAACATTATGCTCCCTTCGTTATTTGATTTGTCTCACCAGTTTATGTCTTGATTTAATTATTCATGATTGATATGATACATTTGGGAATTTGGGACAATGAGTTTTTACACACATTCAATAAGATCAAATGTTTATTGTGTGATGTGTAACTTTGCTGGTTGACAAAATAAAAAGGTATGAAAGTTGATAATTTTACAAATTAAACAACAGTTTAAACATTTACTTTTTTATTGAAACATCTGTATAAACATCATTTAATCTAAGAAACAACAGTTACTACTGTGCTAAGTATTTTGAATATTTTAAGATTAGTAGAAAAAGAGAATAAATATCACCTACAATCTTACACTATCAGCTTTTAAGTATAACCCCTGATGACAAAATTGTTCATCGTTTAAGCTAGAGTTGTGAGTACTTGTCTGTGAGATCAGGTGCATTTAATAAAGAACTTCAATGCTGTTGGAACATCTCCCAGCTAGAGCTGGCAGATCTGTATCAAAACTATTTGCCTACGACGGATCAATTTGTGGCTTGCAGGCCAAGAGTTAAATGACAGAGCAAGCTAGGAATTAATCAAGAGATGTGTCACACAGTTTCCACACTGGAGAATTCCTCTAGGGTCCTCATATTGATGGAGCCATGAGTCAATAGCAGGCTATAACAGGTTGAGACACAAGACAATGGTGAGACAATAGAAACTGGTGAGACATCCATCAGGATAAAACCTGAAACATGACATGCCCATCACTGCATCCATTAGCCTTCATCCACTATATCTTATATATATAACATGAGGCCTAGTGTCAAAAGGTGTAGAACCTGAATGTTGTAGATTCAGCAGGAGCTAACTAAACAGGATCTGCACTATGGTTCTAAGCTTCTTTAGTTTGTGCTGAGGCAAAGAGTGAGCCTTAACTCTTAGCTTGCTAAGCATGTATTTATACATCTTTGGCAAATAGTGTAGATCCAGATCAGCAAGCCCTCTGCTGGGAACTGTCTTATCAAGGTATACACTATTTGGTGCTGAGTTTCTAGCAGTATGTCTGGGCTCCTTTGCTTGTCAATGTAAAAAGATGACTAAGAATTAATCTGGATTATTAACAAATGTAGCAAGCTTAGGGTTAATGTACTGCTGTTGTTAATTGTCTGGAAGTAACTTAAGACTTTCAGAACATTATTTTGCCCTCAGATCTTGGGCATCAGTTGCAGTCTACAGACACAATGGTTAAGAGAAAAGTGACATGATTACTGGTGACTATATCTTAATGCATTCCATGACTGAGTTTTTTTAATGCTGTTGGCTTTAAAAAGTTGACATTTTTTCTGAATCTGTGGTCTGCTTTTTTCTTTCTATTTAACAACAGCCATACTATTATTATACCATTGTAGATTTCAAGGAAAAGAAACCAACTTCTCAGTAAAAAACACCTTCAGT
Organism: Sinonovacula constricta; assembly: GCA_007844125.1. Lineage (NCBI taxonomy): Eukaryota > Metazoa > Mollusca > Bivalvia > Cardiida > Solecurtidae > Sinonovacula > Sinonovacula constricta. The sequence continues at coordinate 89,431,504 of CM017555.1, forward strand.
AAGTTTTAAGATTATAAAACTATTATAAAATGATCCTAAAATTGTAATCAAAACTCAAAGTTCGGTCTTAAAGTTAAGCATGCTATGCATTTATTTTGACTGCTTTTGCCACAATAGATCCTAGACCAATATTTTTCTGGAAAGTCATTGAAGTAGACTGTAGCAAGGGAGTATTTGCAGATTAAAGAACATTTCATTACATTGAGACTTAAACTATCAAATATCTGTCCTCCTTGCAAGAGTTAATTTTCCAAAAGTAATTCATAGTTATTAGATTGAAAACTAATGCAAATGACACCTATTATTTGATTGAATGCAGAAACTTAATTGCTTCCCTTAAATATCTTATCTAAAATCTAAGCTAATTAAAATAATTACAGATTTAAACTATTTAGCACAGTTTAGAGCATCCATAGAAGTATTCATAAATTCATAAATTTATAAATGCTACTTTTTATTATTACAGCAAGACAGCTAAAGATGTTATCTATCTTTCAAAGCATTCAGTATAAACACACCAACCAGATCTAGATAAAAAGGGTACCTGTGGCTGAGCAATTAGAGTCTCTGACTAAAGATTATAACTTCTCACCTCCTTTTAGTCCCAGTCAGGGCAGGAACTTTACTGTTACTATTCTTCCAGGTGACTGGGTGTATGTTGTTAGTTGATTCTGCCTAGACATTTGACTGGTGTCTTTCCCCCTCAATAACAGCAGGAGGCAATATGACTTCATTATGAATTGTGAAAAATAGAGTCTGCCAGAGGTGTTTCATTTGGGTTAAATTCATTAACAACCTTGTTAAAAATTACAAATATCTTTTAACATTGTTTAATGGTTTAATGTTAAAATTGTTCTGGAGTCTCTTCTTTTTTAAGAATGGTAAAGGGGAATAATTATGAGTAACCCATGTCTGTCTGTCCGTGTTTTCTTCTGTGTTTATTGTTTTCAATAAATAACATTTAAAAAAATTTAGGTTTTTAGTTTATATTTGTTTTATAAGTTTATGACTTGAAAATACAGATAAAGGTCAATTCTAGTTACTCTCTACCTGTATTAGCTGAGTTATGTCCCTTTTCTTGAGATATTGTAAGCCGAAAAGTGCGACTGGCCGAAATAGCTCAGGTAGTAGAGAGTCAGCTTGCGGATCAGGAGGTCGCGGGTTTAAACCCCGGCTGGGTCAGACCAAAGACTTGAAGTTGGTAGTAGTGGCTTCCCTCCTAATGCAGGGGCTAAGGGGACAGCATAACGCCTGATCGTCGGTGTCATTATAATGGACTGGCCGGGTTCAGTCCCTGGGCACCTCATAAGTGCCCCTGTGCTATAATGATAGAAATGTCGCTGCTCAGTATTGGCAAAAATTCCAGCAAATCCCATCCCATCCTAAAGAGTGTGGAATCCTTTATAGGAAAATAAGAAAAGGTCCTATAAGAATTACCACAGATATTTAAATCTGTACTACGTATTATCCTATTGATACATTTCTAGTTAATATAAAGATTTTATCTGAGACCTCTGGTTACCTGCGCTATTTTAATATGGCAAACACAAGAATGTAATGCACAATAATAATATTAAAAAAAAATTGGAGGGTAAATTCTTGAATACGCTCCTTGCTTAACTCCTTTTCTATACCCATTCATAACACATACAAATTCTTTGTTATTTGCTTGCAACAGCTGGGAAAGGTTACATGACTTTAGCTAGAGACTTGGCAGCAAATAGAGCAATCCCTGATCAGAAATTTGATCTGGCACTTAACTTTAATTCATAGACCTGGTCAGTTTAGCTTTAATTCATAGACCTGGTCAGCTTAACTTTAATTCATAGACCTGGTCAGTTTAACTTTAATTCATAGACCTGGTCAGTTTAGCTTTAATTCATAGACCTGGTCAGTTTAACTTTAATTCATAGACCTGGTCAGTTTAACTTTAATTCATAGACCTGGTCAGTTTAACTCTAATTCACAGACCTGGTCAGTTTAACTTTAATTCATAGACCTGGTCAGTTTAACTTTAATTCATAGACCTGGTCAGTTTAACTTTAATTAATAGACCTGGTCAATTTCGGAATAGCAGGGCAGGAGCTTAGGAACAAGTTTTATTAGGTTTGTTTTCTGCGTGAAACAATTATTAGTTAGAACCAATTTTTCATTGCTTCCATAATGATGTCATTAATTCTGTTGTTTTTTATCCTTTCTATTGCTGACAGCATTTATTTGATGTTATGTTGTCTTGATTGTATATGTATGCACAATATGATTCCCCTGTTTTTCCATCAGGAAATTGAGAAAGTACATTGCTTAAAGGAAGACTTAAGTATTTTTGGTTTTTAAGTTTCAAGAAAAATAAAAGGTTTTCTCATAAAAAAATGAAATATTTTTATTAAAATTTATATAATGTTTGTTTTGTTTTAAACCTACTTTAAAGTAGACTTTAAGAACTTCAATCTTACCTCTACTGGTACATTTCTTTTATTTTATAAAAGATTTTTTAATGGCGTCGAGTGACGTTCAAAGGCATATAGGGATCATGCTGTGTTTACTTTCTGCACGGAACAATGCCGCAACAATGCCGCATCAAGTAGTTCATAGGGGGATTAATTGGTGTTGTAGCTGCAAGAATATTTGTTGTTTTTCTGTTTATAACTTTTTCAATATAAATGATGGTTATTGTTGTTGTTATTGCAAAGTAAAATGGTGTACAAATGAAACTTATGCTAAAAGTGCACATTATTCCAATGCTGATGAAGACAGTGGCATTAATGAATGAATGTTTTTGATGAAGGACAAGACCTAATAAATATAATTTGTGTGGGAGGTGTTGCAGCTGATATACGATGGAAAATCTGTAGCGATATATCTTTATTATTAAAGTTAGGCTATGTGCCTGTTGAAATTCCTTAGCGTAGAGATAGTGGAAATGGTTAAAAAACAAAATTGTGAATACACAGGTTCAAGAAAGAAAAATTAAAACGCAAAGGACCATAATGGGATCGTCCGCTTATATAATATCATGGAAAACTCATTAAGGCTAACTGTAAACACAAAAAGGGCAAGAAAAGAGCCATTTTGATGATGCTGAAGCAGGCTGGAAATGTAAAATGTACAGTTTAATCTATAGCCTACATAGGTGTGATATATTGAGGAGTCTTTCACACCAAAAACAACTAAATATCGCCTTTCTGCACCAAAACTTGGTCAATTAATGTTATAGACATCACAATGTATTTAAGTTTTTCTTAGTTTTAATCTTTCAATTATAATTTAATTGTGAATGCCTGTAGATTAGTTTTAACTTAATGGAATGTGAATGAATATGAAAGCAGAAGCCAGAATCTTCTATTCTATTTATGATTTCACACTTATTCAGTAACTATAATGTGATAATGGTAGGAAACACATAGAGCTAGGATAATTACATTTATTCAATGGCTCCAGGTATAGGATGCCCTGGTATTGATCCCAGGCCGTGACATACCAAAATCATAAAAAATGGTAGTGGAATAGTTCCCTTCCTAACGCTGAAGCTACTATAAAGGTAGTTCCACAACTGGTTGGCCCAGTGTCTGGATAGTGTGACTTGGTGTGGTGTCATGCCAGGTGTTCATGGCATGCTATACACAGTGAAAGCAGCACTATATCTCCTTCAAGTGGACACCATCATCTTTTTTTTTTCAGTATACCCTCAGTTACAAAAATTGCCATTTTTTTAACTATGCCTATTGAGTTAGTATACTAGCACATATATAAAGCAAGGGGCACATGAAAAGCTTACCGTCTGCAGATAACTGAAATACTGTTGGTGGGACAATAAACCCAATAAACAAACAAATTATTCAATTTGCAAGATTTTTGAAACATTTTATGTAATAAAAAGTACAATTTTATCTTTGGCTAGAGTAAACATACAGGAAATGTAATTATTATTATTACTGCCCTGCTGTCTGTCCTTTCTTTTAAACCTGTCTACATTATCAGGAATACTGATTGTAAAAAATTACATCCTTAGAGTTCAGATTACAGGTACATTAGTACAGGGATTTTTTCCTTAATCACTTAGGTCTGCTTAATTAGTTATTATATCATCATGTTCGGCTTTTGACACATGTAGTTCTATTGCACGACGCAACTGTGGCTGTTTCAGCCTTTGATTTAACCTGTTCTTGACATTACTTTGAAGGGCGAGATGTCTTGTGAGACTTCAGTATTGTGTTAAGTCATACATGACACATGTTGCTGTAACTGGACATGTTTGGATGCATGAAACAAAGGCAGCAAGATGGTGGCCAGCGTTGATTTCCCACTGAAACAGCTACATGTAGCAAGCCTTGACATTGTGTCTGCCAGTTTTCATCCCTTACCATGCTGCACTTGTTAAGAACCAATACCAGTTCGAAGCTTTCTGCTTACATCTACCTGCAGTTAGAAAATAATATATTTTGTGCTGGGTGTCTGATCTTGATCTGCAATGTTTGCTGCAGCAGACTGCTGGGTCACTAGCCAAATTTGATGATTTTCCTCAAACTGTCAATATGTGATAAGAAGGATAGGAATTAAATGTAACATTATTAATTTCTTTAAATAGACATTTTTATGATTAATTTATTTATAGCCAGACACATAGCAGGAAAAAGGGAAGATGCGATTGAGAGTTTTCACTCTAGATCTACACTGTTGATATATGCCAAATTTTATTACTAGTAGTAGGGGACATCAAGTCTAAAAATTCATTGACAAATTTATTTTGCTATTATATTGTTCTGATTATTTTTTGGATATTATGAACTGCTATGAAAATAAGTTACTTTGACAGACTTCTCTCCTATCTTGCCTGTATTAATCAGGCTTAGGCAAATAGTGTAGATCCAGATCGCCCTGCTCACTCTGTAACATGATAGGGGATATACATGTAGTATTTTCTTAAAAAATACAAAAGATTATTTTTACCATACATGTAAGACCTGTCCAGTAGTTGCATGGTTTTTGCCAATGAAATGTATGTCATTGATCAATGACACAAAGGACAAATATATTTTACTGGATGGTAATTATGTGCCAAATGAATGCATGTTTTTGTTGCCAGACTGGTGTTATTGATCAGAGTTGAACACACAAAAGACATAGTTCTGTATTGCATTTCTTATTCGTAACCGGCCAAATCTGTCAAGTTCAGGCTTGGAGCTGTATCAACTAGAGCTGCACTGTTTGTTACCGTCTCTAACAATATGTACTTGTTTAACCCTTAACATGCTTTATTTTATTTTTAAATTTAATTTTCAATTTTTATTTAATTGGTAAATTTTTAATGAATAAAACAATTAAAATTGGTTTAATTGTACTGTTTTTAGTTGGCATGTATCATAAGCATGGGATATATAAATCTAATTTTAAGTCAAAATAAGCTATAAGTTCTTAGTTATTGGCTTCAAACAGTCTGTGAGATTCAGTCATAAATAGTGTAGATCCTGATCAGCCTGCATCCACTGGGGGATCAACACTACTTGCTGGAGCCTTATCAATTTTTTCTTAGCAGGGTGAATACTAAATGTATGTAGTTTTTTGGTAAAAAGTGCTAAAGTCAATATTAGTTTTTTTTTACCAACAGCAGAGGAAGGGTTTCAGGCATAAAAATAATTAGTGTCAATGGAGGACAGGTTGTAAAGTAAAACATGGAGGAAGATTTCTGTGCAGGAGATGAAAGTCGGGATGCATTATAGGAAGAACAATGCATTTTGCTTGCAGATTTATTACAAGACCAGTCAAGATTAGCACAGAGCTATGAATGCATATTGATCAGGCAAGTTCTGCTTGATAGACATGAGAAGATCAGCATTGTGTTTATGTAAATCAGTAGGTATAATGTTGGCAGTGGGGTTGTAAAAATGCTACTCTGACACGCTTGGATAAACGTATGTATCGGAAGGCAACAGTTAAGAGAAGATGTTGCAGTATTGAAGGAGGATTTTGGAGGATAATTTAACTTATGATTTCGCTGCGTTGGATTTAGAAGGTTGTTAATTAGTTTTTAGTAAAAAGTTACCAGACACAGAGTTTATCAAAGCCTCTTGCTGTACACTACAGCACAACAAATCTTAATATACCAGGGTTGATGTTATGACTTAGTGCATAATTCTGTATTTTTAAAGTGGAAAAAGATATTTAAACAAAATTTTCTGTGCTGTTTAGGTAAATGATCCAAAATATTATTTTAAAATACCATCACATAATTCAAATATATTTTACACTGATTAGAAAATCCATATATTCTGGATAAACACTCACATAATTTTTATTGTTGAATATCCTTTAATCCAGATTATATAGGTGGCGCTGTAGCTATAACATCAATCCCTGATGCAGGTGGGGATAGGTTTTTAACCTGATCCAACACATACTATTGTCTCAAAAAAGGATCTTATCAAGCTTCTATATCTCATAAGAATTGTTCTGGAATGGTTAACCTGGTGTTAGAATAGAAGAACAGGTTGTGGAATTATTTCAAATGTTACCTGCCATACTCAAGGCAACTGTGTATTTGTTTCAAGTACAAAATGGTCATGAATCTGTATAGTCTTTAAAGCATTTATGTAGGTTGTGGAACTAAGTAAAATGGGTAAATATGTGAATAATGATGGCAAAGTAATGTTATATTGACAGTGCTACATAATAACAGATGGAAGTCAGTGAGTAGTGTGTGAATGCTATTTATCCTGGGCTGCCAACTGTACAGTGTACAGAGAGAGAGGAGAGATGTCAGAAGAAAGGTTACCTGGGCCAGGAACACTGTAGAAGTCTGTGTTAGACTGCGTGGGTCACCTGGACAGGTCAGGATAGAACACAACTCACCTGATATACTGCTTGCCTGAAGGACTGAGCTCAGATTGTTTTCATTTGCTTCCTTGGATTGTTCTCAGTTATAACTTGGATTGTTTGCTAGGGGGAAAGGTCTCTGAACTACAGCCTTTAGACTCAATAGCTTGTTTTTTCTGGCTCGCTATGTGGAGATAAGGAAATTCCAATAGGCATTGGACTTGTTTTTTATTGACTGTCTTGAGAACTTCTGGCTTTAAGCTCAACAAGCATTCTAATGCAGATATGTGATATGATATAGGCCATATGGACTTCATTCTGTTTAAATGTGTTGGATAATATTTTTTGCTTTGATTTGATAATGAATGGTATTTGCCAATCACTGCTTCAGTAGCTTGGATACTTTGCACCTTGTTTGTTCTATACATTATCTCTTGGGTCAAGGTAATACATGTACTCACCGATAGCTGGTTAAGGTAATACATGTACTCACTGATAGCTGGTTAAAGGAAAAATATATTGTTTGTTGACTTTTAGTTGTTTGTTTGTTATGTTGGATTGTTGAAGACAAGGCACAATGTTGACTGAAATATAAATAGGATGTAAAAAAAATATGATGATATTCCTATAGACATTATTTTCTGGACAACTTGAAATTACATATTGACATAGTGATTAAAGGTGTTTCCTGGAGTTTAAGCCGATATATTAAAGACATGACTGTTTAAAGATGGATGTTACCACAGAAATCAAGCAATTCTGGTAAGATTTGTTTGTTATCTGTTGTAACTGTATAATATCTAGCACTACCTATCATGTTAAGAAATATATAATTACTTTCTCTGAGGCTATTGCAAGCCAATTACTGTAATCATACAGAGCCAACCCAAATTACTGAGCCTGCAATGGATACTGACTCACATGATGTAATTATTCAAGCTATACTTGCAATTATGATGAAAATACAGATCTTTTTGTACCACTGTGTTACTGCTTCATGCTAATGCAGCCAACCTAATAAAGTTCAACTATTCCTTGCGCAACAAAAAGTAGTTCTACATATTTCCATGAAATGAAATGGAAGGCAGTTACACACTTTTACTTCTGTAGCAGAATCATCAAGTGTTTACATAAATATGCCCAGTCTGTTTAATCTAGATGCAAAAGATTACAAAATGCAAAACTTAATGGATATCAGATTTATAAAAAAAAGAACTCTCTTGAGCATGTGGAAATATAACATCCAGTGAAACATGGTACCAGTTTTATAAACAGTTACCAACTCCCTTGTAACACTCTTCACACAGGTTAGTGCTTCCTTAAAAAATCAAAGCACTTAGAAGCACATTTGGGCGGTGTCAGTTTGACTCTTTACGCGATTACAGCTGTGCAAATAATGGTCAAAATGATTCCATAGTAAATTCAATGTACAGCTCATTCCAAAGTGGAAAGCAGGCAAGTCTTGAGCTGCAAATTAACACCTCTTCTAATGTATAAATTATATATTGGGACAAAAGCTACATCAGTCACATGTCCGATAATAGAATCCATTTTATTAAACAGTCGATACTTTCTATAATATATATATAGTATATGATTTTGAACTTTAACTTAAGTAAGATCTAAAATAAACACTCATACGTGCTACCAGATTCGACTTAATAATAAAATTAAATGTTAAATTAACTACTACCTCTTACACCCTTGTGTAACACCTGCTTTCTACAGCTCTATACCAGGTTTGCAGTCAGTATTTAGATTCAAATAGAAGGCGTGGAGTATTGAAGCAAAGTAATTCAAAGTGATTGTGACAGAGTTGTTTAGTCTTAAGGAATTGGGAGATAAATTAGAACTCAGTGTATTTTGGTAGCATTAGCTCTTATGAGCAGTTATTTTAGACCTAATTTTAGTTAAGATACAATGATCTGGAAAGTATTGTATGGTTTATATAAAAGTTTCTATTATTGGATGTTGATTGTGTTGCAGCTTAAGGCTTGCCTGCTTTTCAATGCATTGGGCAATAAATTTACCTTGAAATAATTTAAAGTAACCATTATTTTGTTTAACTTTATTAGATTACAGGATTAAAACTTAAACCACCTAAACTGCGCTTTTCAGCACCTTAATTAAAAAACATGACACAAATTTCTGCCGTATGCAAACAGTTTTTTTTGCATGGGATCCAGTTAGCTCAAAGGCCAAGGTCATACTTACAGATAAAAAAAATTCTGTCAAAATGTATGGTGGTAGATTCATTACTGTCGGTGAAAAGTCATCCAATATCTATCTCACAAAGCAAAGCTGCATTTAGGTATGCATTTTAAGGAAGTGTAGAAAGCCCTACCTCAAAGTTACAAAAGGAGGAAAAGTTTTATCTCACAGATTGCCTTTTAGTAATTTTTAGCATTTTCAAAATCACTCAAAAGGAACACTGTATTATTTTCTTATTACCATTTCATTTGAGCAATATCATAGGTTAAAATAAAATGGAACACTGTAGTATTTTCTAGTTAAAAATTCATTTGAGCACTATCATAAGGAAACTCAGGTTAAAATGATCTTCTACTGTTATGTAATACCAAAGGTTCATACCCCCATACAATCTTCATGTGATAGGAGGAAAGTAGGTATATACCCATAATAACTCTACCTTTTCTAGGAAATAGACTGCAGAGTTACGAAAGACATAATAACTACAACAACAACTCAATCCCAAATTTTTAACAAGTCATTCCATAAAAGACCCCATGCGGATGCTAAACAAGTGCAGTGTCAACCTATGTTCATTTTGTTTTACCATCCCCAATTGGCAGAGATGTTGATAATAAATTATGTAATGCACTTATCGACCAATCAATGGAGGTTTTACAGTCCTTTATGTATAAGGCTACATTGGCCAAAAAACAAGAGTAAAAGTCAGAAGTAAAGGTCCGCCAAAACAAAAAAAACACAAATTATGATAAGAAAAATAGTCAGTGTTAAGAAGAGTAAAGATACATATTCACCTGAATAGATGCAGGTTTTACAAACATTGAACATAGTTGATGAAATTTATAAAAACATTATCATTGAAAGTCAATTTCTTTTTTAATTAATATTACCCCTTGATATTTGGCAATGTGTCTACTTTTTGTTTTCATCGAAGGGTTTGATTTACGGTTTTATCTAAAGTTCCACCGAATAAAGTTTCTAGACAGAAAGTACATTGTATATTGTTAATATTATTGTATGTGCTGGAAAAAATGTATAAAAGTTGCCATACAGGGAAAAACACAAAAATTCCTCTTTTAGAAGGTACAGGCACTATTCCCATAAATTGAGAGAGGGAGAGATGGGAGAGAGAGGGGCAGAGGAAGAGAGAGATGTATAGAGAAATGGAGAGAGAGGGAAAGAGGGTGGTAGGGCAGGGCATCTAATCTTAGAGGTTTTGTTGTTTTCTTTTATGAGCTGATAAACTTGTCTTTACTTTGAGCTTAATTTTTTTTAGCATTGTTTCTTTTGCAAATATTTTTGAAGGTTATTTTAACATTTACTATTTTTGAATGACAAATATGTGCCTGCTGCATTAAAGGTGTTATCAAGCAGTTTGGACCAAAAATATTTTCATTAAACATCTTAATAAACTATTGTTACCTGAACAGATCTCACAAAATGCTGTTTATTGATGTCCTACACATATCTGAAAAATTAACCATAATGCCACAACTGTCATTACAAACATGTATTTCCTATCTGAGACACGCTGCACAGTTAGCTATTTTTAAACTAAGAAAACCATGTGACCACTTATGATTTAGAACATCCACGCCATTCTCTGTGACGTCGATGTTGGTGCGATATAACAAAACAACACAAAACAAAACTTCAAGCATTTCCTTTGTGGATGATTGTGCACCAAACTGTAACATTTTGTTGCACCGTTTTGATCTTGTTTCAGCTTTGATGATTTTGTATGAAGCTGCACAAAAATTCATGGATATTTGAGCTGTTTTGACATTCATGAGGTCAAGTGCATAGAGCTATTCAGCCTAGATGTTCATGCTTCCGGACTGGTATACCACCTATTACATGACCATGTACACACACATAGACTGGTCCTTCCATCAGCTGTCAATCACTGCTGTACAAGAGTGAAATATACTACAATCTGCAATCGGTTTAAATAATCAACTCAACGTGCTAAGCATGAATTAGTCATTTTTGTGCTGGAGAGGAAAGTGTACTTATTAATTGCTTCAGAATCCCGACATGAAATATACATGTGTTGTTTGAGTTGTTTGTTCTAGGAACATGTATAGTTAACTGACGACCTATTGTATAAAGAAATGTTTAAATCAGAAGGAAATTTAATGAGTTGACTTTGTGTATAATGTTTTCAGTGCAAGATTTGATGATTTCTTTGAATGTGTATATATATAACTGAGGAGGAGTACTTCCTTGTCAACATACAGGTGTGCTGAATAATTGTGTCAGTATTCAAATACTATATGATTTGATGGTTGGGATATAGTGATAGAAAAATGTAAAAACAAATGTCAAGTGAAAAGATTCTCTAAGGAAGTGTATAAAATGATATTTCTGCTTTTAAGTGAATGGAATAATGTGAAAGTTGCTACTCATTTTGGCCTACTAGCATTCAAGTTACATATTATTTGGTGGGGACATTCTCATATAAAAATGTCAATCGCTAAAATGTCATGAGCTTTGCAAATTAATCTGTCTGCATTATAAATTTATGTGACTCCATTGCTCTGAGATATAGCATATTATTTTTTAGCAAGTCAAATAAGTTAAGAAAGTAGTTAAAAAGTCATATAACAATTTTAACCATTAGATTGCTACATTTTGTTAAACACACATTTTGTTAAACAGATTCTCAGGATTTTTTGTTTTAAAATTATATATGTTACATGTCAGGGCTGAAATACTTATATTCTGAGACTGAGCAGCAAAAAGTGTAGATCCTGATAAGACAGCTCTGGAATATAGCTGGTTGATCTGACTCTACTTTGTTTGCCTCAGTCTTATAAATATGCAAATAACAGGAAAAGAGTTAAAGTACGGAAGATCTAGCTGTATTTTCTTTGATGTTTATTGTTAAAAGATTGTGGCTTGAGCATAATGATTATCAAGGAAATAGAGGTCTTTGTTTGGTTTAGTGTGTAATAACATCAGTTGATTATTTCATTGCTGTTTGTACATAAGATAAAAATGTGTATGTTGACTAAGTGACAATATCCTGTTGACAGAAATAACTCTGGTTTGACAATATTGCCAAACTTAAAAGATTATATTGGTATTGAAGCAACTTGGTCACAGTTTTTCTTGGTCCATGCCTCATAGAACTACGCAATCTGCTCATGATAAATTATGTATTTAAATTATTGCATCACTATTAAGCCTGTCAGTGTGTTGGGATTCGACTGACGTATACATGTGATAATATATTAGTATATAAGTGCATGAACAGTTTTTATATATTCATTAATATCTGAGCCATGCTACAGAGATAGCTATTTTTAACTAATAAAACCACGTGACAACTCACGTTTGAGATTGAATTTTATCGTCATCCGGGTAATTCGCGCTCTTCGATATCTGTTTTTAGCAGAGATCATTATCGTGTTTATTGATAGATTTGGAATGTTTGAACTTTGAGAGTGTTTTTATAGCGATACGTACTGTCTAACAATATAGTCAGTGTTTAAAACCATCTTTACTTATACTAATGTATGAGTTTATGCAGAAATTATGTTCTAATTGTCAAAAGCATTGTTCCACAATTTGATATCGGCAAACTGTTAGATACCACATTTAAATTGGATACAATTTTGAGCAGGTTTCTGTGCATAATATTATACAGATCATTGTATGCAGAGAAATGTTTTGCAAATCACCTGTCGTCTGGTCCAAAATACATGCCTACAATAACCGTTATCAGCTCTAACATAGGCGGATACTTCCTGGGAATATGAAATATCAGTCTAGCTGACCTTTATTTTTTTGTGTGCAAGTATAAACTTTCAGGCATTTTATGAGGCAAATAGCTCTACCCTTGTGACTTAGTGAAACTTTAAAACAAAATTTTGTGTGTGGAAGCTTATAACATGATGGAAGTTAACAAAGTTTTTGTTTCTCGATAACTGTCTTATCTATGCAGACCACATTAGATAAAACAGTGCTTTTATTGTTTGAAATGTAATCATCGTGAAATGTGATGAACTACTGAACATGCCCAGACCACAAGGTATGGTATTATCATCAACAGAGAAAGAGAAGTTGTTGTTAAACATCGATCATGTGAAAGAGATAAACAGTGAGAAACTTGATTATGCCATGCAGTTGTATGAGGAGAGAGACACAGTGAAAGATGGAGTGAAAAGGACCTTGTATAAAATCAGGTGATTTTTCTCCTTTCATAGCATTCAGTTAAGTCAGTCATGTGACATTTGTTCAAGCAACATACATTGAGTTCTTGATAATTCATAAAAACCTTATGAAGTTTTTCTGTGATTTTTCTAAAAGTAGAACATTCCTCATGAGGCGTTATATTTTTTAAAATCAAACACTTAATATGCTGTTTGTTGCTATATCAAGCCACCATCGTAAGTGGAGGTTGTCTTATAATAAAGGAAGGCCAGTGGAAGATGATAAGTGAAGGTACTGGAAATCATCAGTTGATGCAACATTGTTGATTTTGTAAAAGATGTCATCAATAGGAATAGGAGAGTCACTCTAAGGAACATTTGCAATATAACCAGATTTTGTTATGAGCCTGCTGAACACATTTTAAAGGTGATATACAACTGTTTGGACCAATGTTTTGTTTCCCAAACAATGAAATAAATTGTTGTTACCCAAAAAGGTCTCATGAAATGCTGTTTATTGATGCCAGACATCTATGTCAAAAGAGAAGCATAACACCCCACTCATCATCACAAATGTGTATATTCTGTCTTAGTAATGCTGCACAGTAAGCGATTTTTAAACTAAGAAAACCATGTGACTAGGGCTGTGGAGCAATGGGCAAGTGGCAATCCAATCCATGATTTAAGACTAACAATTCACAAATCGAACCACAAATCACTCGTTAAAATGATTAAAGAGTCTTACAATGAACAGAACTATAATGTTAAGAAATGAAGAAGTCAGATCATGAGTCTAGTCATTCTTCTGGTCCAAAGAGTTTTTCAGGTTATGAAGAACAGTGGCCATATCCATCGCTTCATCAAAGTTTTTCTTTAACAAAATAAGTTGATCTTATTGCTGTTACAATGTCAATTACTTGAGCTAGGACTGATATATTGCTTCAAATGTTAAATGGCATGGCTATTTTATTATAATACTTTGATAACTGTTAAAATATTTGAAACTTAATTTTATTTTGGTAATGCAAGCTGTTATACAGATATCGTTTCAATGACTTTCATGTGAAACAAACATTTTTGCTAGCTTACAAAAATGATTTTTTTTAACTTCAGGTTCAAGCCTTTTCAAAACACCTTTTAAAATCACTTTGTAGATTATTTTTTTTACTCACGTTTTGTAAATGATTACTTGATGCAAATGTTTTAATAAAAGATTGCGCTTTAATGAATATTCGTACCCGATTGTCTATACTGGATAGGATTCTGGGATATCCGAGTACTCAGATACTCTCTACAGTACTACACTTGACCACTTACTTTTGAGATCCATTATGTCATCATTGCTCTGTTGTCAATATCTATTTTTAGCAGAAATCCCTATTGTCTTTTTTTATAGATTTGGAAAGAATGAAAATTTAAGCGATTTATTTAATGAATTCAGTATGACTTCAATTTTGTCAGTGCCATGTAACAATCATAAATGCTGCAAGCACTGAGATATTCACTGCTTCTTAAACAGTCACATTTTTAGACAATCGCAACCAATGTAGATAAACTGTCATATATAGTTATTAGTCATTATATAATTTATAATAAAACAAATAATAATTAATATTTAATTTTTAGTTTAAAATTAATTAATTCTTCAAATTAATTTATTGATGTATAATGTATGGCTTAGTTTAGATTTATTAGGCTTAGGTAACTAGTGTAGATATGGATCAGCAAGCTCCCACTTGGACCAATTTGACCTAGATCTACAATATTTGCAGCCAAGTCTTTATCATGAAAGCCTACAACTATTGATGTATGTTGTTCGTAAAAAACTAAGATTTGAATTTGTTGTTTACAAAAGTGCATGTAGCATGATTTGGGTTTAACAACTTTCTTATCTGTTTACTATAAGGATATATTCTGAACATGAATTAGAAAAAAACATTTCCAGATTGACTAATAGTTATAGATAAAACCTTTGACCTACTTATTTGTTGGGTTGTTGGGTTTATCATCCCACCAACAACATTTTAGTTATCCAATGGTGTCCACTTAAAGCAGACAAAGTGCTACCTTTTCATGTATAGCATGCCGTGAACACCTGCCATGATACCACACCCAGTCACATTATCCTGTCCTGGAGCTGACTCAACCTTACTTGAGCACCTTTGGCCTGTTTTAAAATGGGTGCCTCTAAAGGTCACTATGTTAGGATGAAAGTCACATCTGTTAGGATTAATAAACCCATAACAAATTCTTAGTGTTTTTTTGTGTGTGTAATAGCTAAATGCAATAGTAACAATGAGTAAATTGCTAGACTTTGCAGTGCATATTTCCTGATCTAACAGCTTCAAGATAAAACTTGCTGATCTAGATTTACACTATCTGCCAAAGCAGATTTGGTTCATGCTCAGAATAAAAAAAATAAAAAGCCATGGACAATGTCTGGTTGGAATGCTTTTATGCCCAAAAAATGGCAATTGAGAGTTCTCACATTTTTAAAATTGATATATTATATATATTAATATATTGATGTATTATGTTGCAAAATATGAATTTTGATCTCCCCATTATGTGCCAGGTATAGATAGGTCTATTGGGTTAGTTTATGTTACAGTTAAAGGTGGTATATGGCAGTTTGGATATCATAATGACATTATAATCAACCATTGTTAACTGAACAGATCTCGCAAAATACTGTTTATTTATGTCCTACACCTGTATTAAAAGTGAACCATAACGCCACATTCGTCATTTCCAACATGTATTTCCTATCTAAACCACTTGCACAGTTAGCTATTTTTAAACTTAGAAAATCACGTCACTACTTATGTTTTATCTCAATCACGCCATCCACTGTGAAGTCAATGTCTATTTTTAGCATTAATCTTGATTGTTTTTATTTATAGATTTTCAAAAGAATGCGCATTTAAGTGTTGATTAATAAGTTTTATTGCCCTTAAATTGAGATAAAGTTGAAACTCATCAAAGCTGAGACTAAAGTATGTTTTTTTCTGCAGAAATTATCTACAGACACCCCAAACAGAGGTCAGATGTTGTTACGTATATAAGATATAGGCAAACTATCTGATTCTGCCATTAAGACCTTTATACAGAGTTAACAATGAAACTGCCTTAAAGAAGAACATGTTAACTTAGCTTTTTAAATTTGCAATGTTCACTTATATACATGCTAATGTTAACACAATTGGTAAATTAAATACTTTTTTTCTACAGTTCATAATCAGTCTTGTTCTATTAAACATATAAAACAATTCAAAATATAAAGTAATTTTTCCATTCAGGATGAAAAAAGTGATTTAGAAATTGGATGTTTAATTGAAAAACAAAACACAATTAACACACAAACACAAATCAGTCATGTTCAGCAGCTGTCCATTAAATATCATGCATGCCAGAAACCCAATTCAGTAAAAACAAAACAAAAAATAAAAAATAATAATAATAAATAAATAATCCAGGCAGTTTCAAGATATCAATTATTTAGAGTGCAAAATACAAGCATTGTAAAAGTTGCTTTCACAAATATTTTGGAAAGATAAACTTGTCAGTTTCATCAGTTGTAGGGAAAACCTTTTATCTGTATTGAAAACATTTACAAATGTGTGAAGGCTTTCCAGCCACTTTGGGAATTAGGACATCAGGTTCTTGTTGTTACCCTCTGATTTTGAGATATTATTGTATGTAATTGATACACCACACTGGCGCAATATTAGCTTAAAGACAACCATATCAGATCTGTGTGAATTCAACTTCAAGCCTGCCAAGTGCACATTTAGCAAGCTTAAACAAAGAGTGTAGATCCAGATCCACCAGCTTTCACTGTGTAAGGATCTGCACAATTTGCTGCAGTGTCTCCAGCTGTATGTCAAAGATATCTGATGTAGTTGTTTTTTAATTAAGTATTAGGATATTTTCTTTAGTATTTAGAATATTCATTAACCTTTAGCTGACTAAGCACGTATTTATACAACTTTGGCAAATGTTGTAGACCCAGATCAGCAGGCTCCCTGCTGAGAACTGTCTAATCAGGATCTGCACTATTTATTTATGAGTCTCTAGCATTGTCTTAAGGCACCGTTGCATGTTGATGTAAGCAGAAAACTAAAAATTAGTCTGCGTAATTCACAAATGAATCAAGGTAAGGAATAATGAGTACTGCAATTTGAAAAAAACATAGTCCTGACTGCACATATTACAGACCCCGATCATTCAGCTTCTAACAGGATCTGTATGTACACTAATTGGGTATAGTTCAGACATATTAATTACACATTACATGCTTACTCGGCTTTTCATGGGAAACTACATCCTTCTATTTCTGACTTTTTGTCATAAAATCTGCCCTTCATGGCAACTCAAGCATGTCATCTCACTTCCTGATAGAATGCAGTCTTTATTTTAAATAATGACCTTCAGTGTATGTTATGATAGATATTTCAACTATATTTTGGAGAAATTTTGATATTTTTAAATCCTTTTGACTGATTTTTTTGTTGTAGAAGATGTGATTATTAGATATAAAATTCACATGACATGCAATATTCATTGTTGTATATGACACTCTGAAAGTTAATTGTATTGCTTATAAATAAAAAGAGGGTAATAAAGCCTTTTTGATATAAAGTTGCTGTCGTAAGAGATGGGAGAGAGATTTTAGTCCAAGGTGAACCATAATTACACCTGATAACTATGTCAGGCACACTGGGAAACCTTGTAGGCCTACTAACCATATGGTCTAGATCTAAGCATCCCTCCATAACAATCTATCACAACACAACCCATAACATCTGTATTAGACTGCTCATGCCACTTAACTGCCATTCCATCCTTATAGTGCTGTATATAATCATATTATCACACCTTTATGAAAATGACTAACAAAATGTACTAAGAGAGACATATCAGAGAAGAGTGCAGATCCTGATCAGATAGCTTCCAGTGGGAGCAGGCTGATGTGGATGTGCACTCTTGTCCTATGACTGTCCTATGACTGGTCTATTCGTGCTTAGCAGGCTAAGAGGAAAGATGTTCTGAGTTGCCTCATTACATTATGATACAGCATTTCAGCAAGCTGCTTGTTTTATTACAGTTTTACCAATTACTTGTGCTGTTTATTTAATAACTCCTTGTCTGCAGTGCCATCTAAAAACATATTGCTCTCAGCTATTGTAAAGTCATTGCGCACAGCATGTGGTTGGTGTTGTTGTTTGGTCTCCTTTGACTTGCACCCACTGTTGAAGCTTTCAGTTGAACTCATATTATTCCATCATTCTTGTATCTTAATTGTTGAAATTATTAGACTAATTGCATTGAATAGAAAGGAAAATAAGCTGTACTACTTCAAGCTTATTCTGTTGCCTCTAAAATATCCTAAACTGCCATTTTGTTTGTACAAATCTTTGTGTAATTTTTTAATGTATATAAAGCTTATCTATGCTTATTTAGTAAAAATAATTTCAGCATTTAACGTTGTACTCTTTGCATTGGACATTGCATTGATCTGACCTAAGCAAAAAAAACACAAGCGGATCCAGATCAGCCAGTGGTTGTTGAGATCAGCTTTCTGTGAAGGATCTGTACTATATATATATTGCCAAGTCCCTAGCAGCTGATATAGGTATACAAATGTACAGTAATGTTTGCATGAAGTTGTGATCTAATAAATAAGAATAAGTATTTACTTAATTAAGGAGGATAATGACTTAATTTAAAGTGATGATTTGTTTAATGATTTTTTTTTTTCGGATATTAACTGTAAATTGACTTTTTAATTTATTTGTATTTGCTGTTGAGACTATAGCAAAATGATTTGTTGACTGTGCTTGATCTCATAGTAAAA
Organism: Sinonovacula constricta; assembly: GCA_007844125.1. Classification (NCBI taxonomy): domain Eukaryota; kingdom Metazoa; phylum Mollusca; class Bivalvia; order Cardiida; family Solecurtidae; genus Sinonovacula; species Sinonovacula constricta. The sequence continues at coordinate 89,450,539 of CM017555.1, forward strand.
TAAATTAGTAAAGATAAATAAAGGATTTAGGTTTTGTGTGATTTCTCTTTAATTTAATAATCAAGTTTTAGTGATGGGGAGTGCTTCAAACAGGGTAGGTGCCTCAGTTAGAATAATCATGATACATTATTAAAGGAAAAGGCTGCAAGCACACTGGTATTCACATATAATTGCCCTATGTTGGTTATGTCACATAAGAGTCTGGATGCTGTATTCTTGCTTTCTCTGGAGTAGGGTTTATTTATACATTTGAAGTTTATTTAGTGTAAAATCTTCAGTGATATTTGCATCCAGTTTAATTTGGCTGGACATATTGAAGGTGGTATCCGACAGTGTGGACCAAAAGTATTTTATTAAACATCATAATAAATCATTGTTACCAGAACAGATCTCAGAAAATATTGTTTATTGATGTTCTACACATGTCTGAAAAGTGAACAATAATATCACAATCGCCATTTCAAGCATGTATTTCCTATCTGAGCCACGCTGCATAGTTAGCTATTTTTAAACTAAGAAAACCATGTGACCACTTATGTTTTAGCACATCCACGCCATCCACTGTGACTTGATGTCTACTTTTAGCAGGAATCCCAATCATTCTTATTAATAGATAAAATTGAGATACTATTGAAAATTGTCAAAGCTGAGACTAAAATATTTATTTTTTTCTGCAGAAATACCCCAAACAGAGGTCAGATATTGTTACCTATATTAGATATAGGCAGACATTTGGATACAACCTTTAATGTAAACATGTAATGATTTCATTTTGCTACCAGATATTGACATTGTGGGTCAGCATTTTGTTCGACAGTATATCATGGTAATATATTGGTTAGGTTGGCAGCTGCCTTTATGAATCGGTAACTCTGGATTCCTTGCTTACTGCACTATTGTCTCAGGGACAAGGCTTAAACTGTTATTAAAAGCTTCAGCAAAAAAAGCCATATAAAAACAAATTACAACCATATGTGTGGCATCTCACTGGCCATAACACAGCTCTAGGTATGCTTGTATCGCTTCTGCCTGATTTGACCTTTTGGCCCGTCCCCCATCCATCATTTTGTTGCCTAGCACTTGTCGGCATTCCTTCAAGGGAGGTAATTCTGGAGCTATGTTACCTGTCTTCTTAGTTCTGTCCATCTATGTGGTTCTATTAAGGCTTAAATGGTGTTGTATCAGGTGAGTCTTAGACATATTTTATCTTACTTTGGATTGGATTTGTATCTTTTAGTCTATTCAACTTTTTTACAGGTTTTGTTGCTGGTTTATCGATATGAGCAAGTAGAGTAACTGGCAGAAAGCATCATTCTTAATGACATTGACATTAATGTGTTGCCTATGATAGTGAGTTCACTGAGGAATTAAACTAAGGACTAACTTTATCAGTCTATGTTACTCTCTTGCTTTCTTCTTCTATTGCATGGCTGGGTAACTTTTTTTTATCTATAGCTGTTGATAAGTAGAAAAAAAGAGTTGCATCAGTTTTGAGAATCTATTTATAGCATAAACATTTGGGTCTATGTTTGTGTTATGGTACCAGACAGCCAAAATGGAATTGTCTTGCCAAGAAATTGTGTAGACTAGAGCTGATATAGAACATAGTAATACTTATCCTGCATAACACGAAAGGATCAATCTGGGGCAGATAGCTCTGGGATCACATCAGGATCTGCATAGTTTGCTGCTATCCATACCAACATACATAATCATCCATGCAACAGATTGTTAGCAGTTATCGTAGAATTTCGTAATGGCTATAATTGAACATGGCATGATGAGGGCTACACCATCAAGGGTAAAACAGGTTCCACAAAGATAAGAATCAGCAGCCACTATTCTTTGCAATTCTTTACACCATTGGACTTATTTTTAGCTTGTGCCATGTTCACCATTATCATCTTTGGTAATTTCCTCACACATGAGCTGTTGGTTAATATTTTAAGTTGTTTTTTGGACAAAGTTTTATTATATCAGGTTTTTTGGTGGGAAGTGGTAAATGTGGGCTATAATGTTATTGTGGTTTTTGTATCATTGTGTTTAGGTTTTCCTTGTTTCTGTTTTGTTGTTCAATTGGACTATGCCTGTATATTTTTGCTGTCATGAAAATTCAGGGGATTAAGCAGTTATCAGTTTACCTTCAAAATAGAAGTCTGTAAATACGTAAACATTTTGAAAGGATACCCTCATTTATCCTTAATATGGTACATTTAAACTCTTGTTAAATTCATATTTTTCTTCTTATATAAATTCCATGTAAAGTTTAAGTATATGTGATAAAGGAGACTAAGTTGCAAATAGTGTAGATCCTGGTCAACCAGCTCCAAGCAGGAATCTGGCTGATATGGATCTACACTATTTGCCTTTGCTTTATAAATACATTATTTACAGGCTTAAAGCTTATTTAATTGATGTGTGAATTCCAGTTAATGTCTTCAATCTAATGTAAATAAAATGGTCATTTGTACCAATAGGCTTTAAATGAATAGGTTTAAAAAAAGCCTTTCTTTACATTTTTCAGGTCAAAAATGATATTATGTTTACAGTCATGTCGAAAAATGGATAACATTTTTTTTTTATCCTTTGCAGGGGTGCAGAACTGTTTAAGCGAGTACAGTCTTACAATGAACATCACCAGGAAAAGCGTGGACAGACGCTTACATACACAGAGGTAAATTCACCTTTAGAAATCATACCATTTACATAAAATGGATGTTAAAATGTCAATATAATGACAGATTTGGAAACTTGGACCAGAAGGATGGGTGTTTGAGGGTAGAACCCCAAGCAAAACTCTCACCCATTAAGTTTGAATTGGGCAGACACATCCTCACCTGTCATTTTTTCAGGGTGGACAAATGCCAACTATTTATTTTCCAAGGCATTCAAATGCTCAGCCATCGTTTTAACAAGGCTGAAGAACACTCACCTTTCTATTTTATAGGGAGAAAAAATGCTCATTCATTACATATTGGCAACACATGCATGTATAATTTTGACATGTATGTTAATTTCATAACATACAGTCCGTACTCATTGTCACTCCGTTAGTGTCAATATTCTCAATGTGTCGACCTTTTTACAAAGTCCCAACTTTTTTTTGCTTCCTTATCTATATTGCTTTAGCATTTATCTGTTGATATTTAAGGGTCAACATTTTGAGTATATCGACCTATTTACTGATACCCAGTTGCTATTTCATACATATGATATAGGGATTATTTTGTCAGATACTATCCTATGTTTTATTTCTATTATTTTTATAAATGATCCAGGGAAAAAAAAATTATGTTCATTTTCTATAATAATATCAGAGGGTGGAAGAGAAGACATTTTGCAGTACCGTAAAGTTTTATTGATAAGACGCACACAAAGATAAGACGCACCCCCTTTTCGAGGTCTAGAGTCAAGGAAAAAAGCAAATTCTCAAAGACAAGACGCATCCCCTATTCACTAATCCATCTGGCCACCATTAAGCAATTCCCGCGTCGCTGCATCGCTTGATTTGACTCAAGGGAACATGTTCCAATTGTTCCGTAAATTTGTGTTTGCGCTGAGTTCTCATTATTCTCTAAGTGTCTTGAATAATACGTCGCGACTGTTTGCCTAGTAAGACCGTGTGTATTGTGTTGCGTTATGACACTCTACCCCAGTATATCGTTTACATGCCAGACAGGATATTCTCATGGCTATCCAAGCCCTACACAATTGAGAGATGAGAGAACATCCTGTTTCACGTGACAACATGTCCTGAAAACAATTAAGTTCTTGGCCTGTAATTAAGTTCTCGACTCATGGGACAAACACACAAATGACAATTAAAATAACAACTAAAGGCTTTTAAATGTTCATTTTCACACCAGGGTATAAAAGTGACCGCTTACAATCAGTTAGTTCTATGCACCTGTGTAATTACCTACGGATGATAGACGTTCTATTAACATCAAAAGAGGTGTTAAAATTCTCAATAACTCAATAACCCTTTCCGGATTATGAAACTTGGCCGATTTTGTTAGAATAAAGTGAAATTTATGCAAAAATATATTGCAAATTGTTGTTTTATTTTTATAAAGAAACAAATTTAAATGTCTTTTTTATGTTAAATGTCAAATTTTAGGTAAAAACAACGTAAGTTTTCCCTTAAAATAGCACAATACAGTTGTCTATGGCCGATACTATTGGCGATAGTCTCTGTGGTCGGATTAGACTAAGGGTCAATTTTGGTCTGGGGAAAAAAGGGGAAAACTTTATTTCACATGGATAAGATGCACCCACCACCCTTTTATCATAATTTGGGGCAAAAAAACGCATCTTATCTATAAAACTTTACGGTATGTTTTCTGTGTGAGACTGTGTTCATTTTTCAATTCATGCTTATCATGCTTGTTTATTTCTTCATTGTTAACAAATGTAGCAATCTGTGTGAGAAACAACTTCGAAACCATCTATAATAAAATCTAACACAATTTGTCAATCCAAGTAGGAAAAACATGATGATGGGGTGTTTGGAAACAAAGTGTTTTTTTTGTTTAACAATGGAACTGGGGTGCCCATGCAGTTAAAGTCTTCTACTTTTTACTCCTCAGCCCCTCATTGCATGGGTTCGAGTCCTGGTAGGGGCGAGAACATTCATGTGGGGAGATTCATCTAAACTATGGTGCATTGGTGATTCTCCCCACAGACATATGTCTGGAAGCTTCCCCCACCAATACTTAGCTGGAGTTTGCTAATATGACCATAAATGTGTCTGTGTGATGTAACAAAAAAGACATAAATAATGGAAAAAAGCTTACCTTCTTATAAAACAATAATATAATAACAGACATAAATAATGGAAAAAAAGCTTACCTTCTCATAAAACAATGATAATGTAACAACAGACATAAATAATGGAAGAAGTTTGTTCTTATAAAATGTCACAAGCACCTGTATTTATGCAATCATACATTTATAGTAAATTTTCTACGCTTTCCATAAATTCCTACAGCTGATATTTATTTCTGTCTCTTCCATTTACAGGAGGATGGCAATGTGGGTGTTCAGGGGCCACTCCGGATATACTGGGGACTCAAGAAGCCCATAATCCTGAAACAGTATGATGATGTGCCAGTTGTGCCCATACCAAAGAAACGGTTCAGTGTTGTGTCTGATCAGAGAGATCTGCCATCACTACCAGAGATTATTAATGTAAGTGTAAGATATAAAACCAGACTGTGCCTGTCCTGGTAGAATTGTACTCTCTGATCATAGGGATGTGCATTGATCCCTTTGTGAGATGTCATGGGTTTGAACCTTAGAATGCCAATGATTGCACTTCTAAAGCAGTCCTAGCCCATGCTCAGCTTGTTAGACCTGTGTCCTAGGTTATAAAACTGAGTCTGAGATGATGCTCAATTGTACTGGCAGAAATTGCATTGAAGTTAAAATCTGACCAATAGGATTGGATGGTGATCTCAATCACAGATGTACGTACTTGTTGGTTTTTATGTCCTTTATACATGAGTTAAATGATGAAATAAAAACTGAAGCAAAGATTTAATCAATGGATCATTTACCATCTTGACTTGACATCATGGGTTTGTCAATTTCGTGATGTGTGTTGTTTTTTTAAAATAAATGCTCATAAGAGAACATTTTTTCTTATTTTTCATGCATATTAACTATCTAAAACTCTAGAAAAATGCCTTGACATACATTCACGTTGCTCTGTTTTTTATTGATAATTGGTTATCTTTTATCCACATAGGATGCTAAAAGCAATATGTCCCCTGGAAAGGGATATCACCCTCCTATGTGTGGATTGGATGACAGCATAATTAGCTCCCCTGATGTGGTGATGCGACGCCAGACGAACATCAAGAAATCAAACACTGTCGCATACAGAGGGGATAGACCAAACAAATGGAAGAGAGCATCTATAAATGGACACATCTATAACTATGATGTAAGTAAAGTTGAGCCATTTCTTTACAAACAGAATTTTATCCATAGCATAGTAGTAGACACTGACTTGCAATCCTCCACTGCTAGCCTCTCTTCATGTGAGCTGGAGTTCTGGTCAGGTCAGGAGAAGGACTTACTGTTGGAAGGAAGGTCTTCTGGCTGACCTGCAGTGAACCAGTGGTTTTACCCAGACATTTGTCTATGGTCTTCCTGCACCAAAATAACTGGACATCACTATAATGATCATAATCAGTCACTGTGATGTATTGAAAAACATAAATCAAAACATCTGATTGGTTAGAATGGATTTTGAAATCTTATCATCTACGGAGAAATGTCCCTGGCTCTAAAATTTTTAACCTTGAGCCGTAATCTTGATGAACATAGGTAAATAAATTGAGTTGAATTACCATCATAGATCCGTAGATCTAGTGGAAAATTAATCTGTAGGCAGTTAAACTGAATTTACATGATAGATCTATAGATCTAATGGAATAATAATCGTGGTAGTTGGAACTGAATTTACATTATAGATCTAGTGGAAAAATGATCTGGGTAGTTGAACTGAATTTACATTATAGATCTAGTGGAATAATGATCTGGGTAGTTGAACTGAATTAAATTATAGATCTAGTGGAATAATGATCTGGGTAGTTGAACTGAATTTACATTATAGATCTAGTGGAATAATGATCTGGGTAGTTGAATTGAATTTACATGATAGATCTAAAGGAATAATGATCTGGGTAGTTGAACTGAATTTACATTATAGATCTAGTGGAATAATGATCTGGGTAGTTGAATTGAATTTACATTATAGATCTAGTGGAATAATGATCTGGGTAGTTGAACTGAATTTACATAAAAGATCTAGTGGAATAATGATCTGGGTAGTTGAACTGAATTTACATTATAGATCTAAAGGAATAATGATCTGGGTAGTTGAATTGAATTTACATTATAGATCTAGTGGAATAATGATCTGGGTAGTTGAATTGAATTTACATTAAAGATCTAGTGGAATAATGATCTGGGTAGTTGAACTGAATTTACATTATAAATCTAAAGGAATAATGATCTGGGTAGTTGAACTGAATTTACATTATAGATCTAGTGGAATAATGATCTGGGTAGTTGAACTGAATTTACATTATAGATCTAGTGGAATAATGATCTGGGTAGTTGAATTGAATTTACATTAAAGATCTAGTGGAATAATGATCTGGGTAGTTGAACTGAATTTACATAATAGATCTAAAGGAATAATGATCTGGGTAGTTGAACTGAATTTACATTATAGATCTAAAGGAATAGTGATCTGGGTAGTTGAATTGAATTTACAATAAAGATCTAGTGGAATAATGATCTGGGTAGTTGAACTGTATTTACATTATAGATCAAGTGGAATAATGATCTGGGTTGTTGAACTGGATTTACATTATAGATCTATAGACCTAGTGAAATAATGATCTAAGATAGTTTAACTGAATTTACAATATAGATCTATAGATTTAGTGAAACAATGATCTAGTAGGTAGTTGAACAGCATTTAAATGATGTAGATCTATAGATGTAGTGTAATAACGATCTAGGTAGTTGAACTAAATTTACATTATAGATCTAGTGGAATATTGATCTTAGGCAGTATTGAATTTTCATTATAGATCTATAGATCTAGTAGAATAATGATCTAGAGATTTGAATTAATTTAGATTATAGATCTGATGATATAACAATCTTAGTAGCAAAAGAAAATTTACATGATAGAGATCTATAGATCTAGTGGAATATTGAGGAATTTTTAAACATTATATTCTCCAAAGAAAACTGTTTTAATGAAGTTGATATTATCCAATGTTTTACTTTGTATTTTTAATTTAGTTCTTAAAAATTACATTTTGATTGTTAAGCTTTTATATCCACTGTCTTTATTTGCTTGTCTGTTTATTTATTTTAAGTTTACATCTTGTTTTTGTATCTATTGTTTTGTTTTCATTTTTTTCTTGGAAAATTTAAACATTTATTCTAGAGCTTTATTTTTGTTGTTGTTGACTTGTCCTTTATAACCAAAAGTGTGATGTTGAAAGTTGTGTTGCTCCTTTCAGGGTTGTTCATACAGAACTGCAATGGAAGAGGTTGATATACTATGTATTCTTAATCGTGTTTCATAACTTTCTGACATATACTTAATGTGTGAGAGTCAGTATGGGACAAATAGAGCATCTGGCATGACTAAATCTTAAGTCAACCATAATCAACAATAATAACATCTAATTGGCATAGTAAACTTAACATGCCAATTATGAATTTGGAACTGGAAAACTTTTTTTTTACAAAGTTTGTAGATCATGGTAAATTCTAAATTCTAAATATAAAAACAGAAGCTGCCCAAATTTAATTGATAATTCTGACAAGTATAAAGAAACTGAAACCATTATATATTGCTTAAAGATTAGCTCAGCTGCTTTTTCTAATTAGTTTAAAATTTGTCAGTGTACATAATATTTGTTCATATGGTTACAAGTTTACTCGGAACTTTAGTGTGTCATTTGTTCTACCCAGACATTTGTCATGGGTCTTCCTCTTCCAAAATAGCTGTAAGTTGCTAAAAAAAGTTGTAATTGGTCACTGCAATATATTTAACAAAACAACAACAACAAAGAACCCCCCCCCCCCTAAAAAAAATGATTGTAAAAGTTTTGATGCATATTTATCAGTGGTGTTCTTATATCATTCCATGTTCCTCTATTGACCATCGGTTTGTTGGTACTGTTATCACATATTACGTTACATTTATTTATAAACAACACAAAATTATTTGGCTGACAACTTTATGAAAACATAATAACTTATCTCATTAAAGATGCAACAAATAGTGCAGATCCTGATCAGACATTTTACAGTGTGAGCTGTATGATCAGGATCTACACTATTGCCATGCAACACTAAGTGCTGCTTAGCAAGTTGAGAATACCTTTAAAATAATCTCTACACAAATAACAAGCACTTTGGAATGCATGCCTGGGCCTTGTTACCACACTGAAGCTCAATGCTTGTGGCAGTCTGTATTGAAATATCTTCATACAAACTACTGTAATTTTTGTTTATTTTAATTCATATATTTAACAAACACCTATTCTTTCTTGCTTAATCACTGTTTGGATGACATTGCAGGAAAACATTGCTATGTGTGGGTTTTCTGCTTGTATTAATATTTAACTATTGTCTCAATAAGGCTTCATTGCTCAAGGAATTGTTATTTATAGTATCCATAATATCTTGCATAAAACTGTGATGGCAGCTTTGGGGGAAATAGGCTGGAAATGTTTCTAGGTTGCTTTTTGTTTGTTACATCTTCCAAGCTTTGTTAGATTTATTGGTTATGATAGCATATGTTGGTTATGATAACATGGATTGGTTATGATAATGTGAGTTGGTTATGATAATGTGGGTGGGTTATGATAATGTGGGTGGGTTATGATAACATGGGTCAGTTATGATAACATGGATTGGTTATGATAATGTGGGTTGGTTATGATAACATGGTTCAGTTATGATAACATGGGTCAGTTATGATAACATGGGTCAGTTATGATAACATGGGTTGGTTGTGATAATGTGGGTTGGTTATGATAACATGGTTCAGTTATGATAACATGGGTCAGTTATGATAACATGGGTCAGTTATGATAACATGGGTTGGTTGTGATAATGTGGGTTGGTTATGATAACATGGTTCAGTTATGATAACATGGGTCAGTTATGATAACATGGATTGGTTATGATAATGTGGGTTGGTTATGATAACATGGTTCAGTTATGATAACATGGGTCAGTTATGATAACATGGGTCAGTTATGATAACATGGGTTGGTTGTGATAATGTGGGTTGGTTATGATAACATGGTTCAGTTATGATAACATGGGTCAGTTATGATAACATGGGTCAGTTATGATAACATGGGTCAGTTATGATAACATGGGTCAGTTATGATAACATGGGTTGGTTGTGATAATGTGGGTTGGTTATGATAACATGGTTCAGTTATGATAACATGGGTCAGTTATAATAACATGGGTCAGTTATGATAACATGGGTGGGTCATGATAATGTGGGTTGGTTATGATAACATGGGTTGGTTGTGATAACATGGGTCAGTTATGATAACATGGGTCAGTTATGATAACATGGGTTGGTTGTGATAATGTGGGTTGGTTATGATAACATGGTTCAGTTATGATAACATGGGTCAGTTATGATAACATGGGTCAGTTATGATAACATGGGTGGGTCATGATAATGTGGGTGGGTTATGATAACATGGGTTGGATTTGATAACATGAAGGGGTTATGATAATGTGGGTTGGTTGTGATAATGTTGGTGGGTTATGATAATGTGGGTCAGTTATGATAACATGGGTCAGTAATGATAACATGGGTGGGTTATGATAACATGGGTCAGTTATGATAACATGGGTGGGTTATGATAATGTGGGTTGGTTATGATAATGTGGGTGGGTTATGATAATGTGGGTTTGTTATGATAATGTGGGTAGGTTATGATAACATGAAGGGGTTATGATAATGTGGGTTGGTTGTGATAACATGGGTTGGTTGTGATAACATGGGTCAGTTATGATAACATAGATAGGTAATGATAATATGGGTGGGTTATGATAACATGAGTTTGTTATGAAAACATGAGTTGGTTATGATACCATGGGTTGTATATGATATAAATACTGACTGTAAAGGTTTATTGTATTCATGGTGTTATTACATGTGTTGTATATCAGTATTACTTATAAGGTGTCAGTTACTGTATTAATCTTGTCTATGTTTTCTTACTTTGTAATAATGTATATAAAATGATAAACCTCACCATACTACATGTGTCTATGATAAGTCTCACCATACTACATGTGTCTATATCCCATCTTGAATTTTTAGTTTTCTGTTTACAACTTCATATGTAACAGTATCATTACATATTAATATAGAATTGGCAGCAAATAAAGTAAATCCAGATCAGACAGCCCCCAACAAGAGGCTGTCAGATCTGGACCTACATTAGCCTCATCATTCAAAGCATACTAAGATATCAAATAGTGGGCATTGTGATAAAGTGGTAGAATCGCTGACTTTAACACTGATGCTGATGTAACACCTCTGACTGGTTTGCCTCTCACTTGGTGAGTTCCAGTCCTGTTCTAAGGCGAGGATATTAACGTGGGTAGGTCTTTCAGTTGTGCTGGGGTTTGCCAATGCTTCTCTCCAGACATTTAGTATAATAGACCAACAGGGTTCAGTCCCTGGGCACCTCATAAGTGCCCCTGTGCTCTGTGCTATAATGATAGAAATGTCACTGCACAGTATCGGCAAAAATGCAGGCAAATCTCAATCCCAATCCCAAAATAGCTTGATGTTGCTGTGATGACCATAATTGTGTCACTGCAATGTATTTCAAAAGCAAAACAATTATCTCTTACCTGAGTATATTTGTTAATAAGCTATAAACAATTACTAGTATTTTAGTATTATTAACCCTCATTAATATGACCATGTTTGTTGTGCTGGTAAATATTTTTGTCAAATCTGATTGCCTAGAATACAAGTTTATTAAACATGTTTCTTTTAAATTTATTTTGATATTGTGTTAGTAGTGATCATTATAGTTGTTATCTGTGCTTTTCTTCTTACTTACAATGCCCCCAAATCGTATCATCCCACCAAATCTGGTAGCGCAATTGGTAGAGTGATGATTTGGGGTACCTGAGGCCCTAGGTTTGATGCTAGCTCTGACATACCAAAGTCATTAAAAATGGCAGTGGTAAAGCTCCCTTGCTCACATTTAGCAAATATAAGGGTAGTTCTATGACTGGATGGCCTGGTATCAGGATAATGTGACTGGGTTTGGTATCATGCAATATGTTTATGGCATGCTATACACAGTGAAGGCTGCACTGTAACTGCTTCACGAGGACACTGACTCCTGATAACTAAAATACTTTTGGTGGAATTTAAAACCCAATAAACAAACAAACACAACCATGAAGTAATAAAAAATAGTGCAGCTTTTACATGTATGAAGTTGTGTTGAGGACTTTCTTCAGCTTTAACATTTTTATCTTGATTTTTTGTTTGCTTTTGAAATGGAATGAGTTTTTTTATTAACTCTTTGAGATTTTCAAGTGTCAGTTTCCTTCTTTGCATTTCTATTTCTTTAATACTTTATTTTATTCTTATATGTAGTAATATTTGTTAAGGTTTTTTTTCTTGTATTTTTGTAAAACAATGTTTCCTCAACAACTTAATTGTTAATAAATAAACTTTTGAAATGAAAAGATTCATGGACTTAAGAGCTGAAATATAAACAATACAAAAATGTGTGCTTCATTTACAATATGGTAGATGGTTACATAATTGTAACATCTTAGCAGCATTAATAGGTAATATTTTTTATAAAACCTTAACTCAACTTCATGCAGTAGTAACAAGATCAACATATAAACACTTGGTAGCTAATAGTGTAGAGTCTGATCAGACAGCTTCACACTGGGATTTGGTTGATCTGGTATTGAAATATTGGCCTAAGCCTGATCCATTTTGTTCTTTTCTAATTTTAATTTTTCATATGATACTATAAGCTTATTAGAGGAAATGTTATGTTTTCTACATTAGACTGAAAGGTAAAGTATGTACAGTATCTATACGTACAGATATTGTGCCACTTTGATCGATAAAGATACTAGTTTGATCAACTAAATTGGAAAAGAATGCTTTAATTTATGTATCCTGCTTTTCAAAATAATGCATCTCTTTTTATAATCTAATTTATGTTCTGATATTTTATTGTTCAATAGACAACAGTATCTTAAAAATCTGGCAGATTTTAATTCTCTTATGTATGATATGTATATTATAAAATGGCTGTACAAAAAAGGCTTTGACATTGATTTAATTTGTAACCTGCAATATGTGTTAATAAAACATCTCTTTTATTACTGTTCTATAGAAAAAACAATGCATCTTGTTTTAAGACTCTCTAGAAAATGAGGCAGTAAAGATGCATGTTCATTAGCTTTATTATGCTACATATGTTATTAACCCTTAAAAATACTTGGTTATCTGCTCATAACATACAAAACAATTTAGAGAATGCTGCAAATATTGCAGATCCTGATCAGACAGCTTGCAGCTGGTCTAGAACATGCTGATTTGAATCTTGACTATTTTCCAAATTCATGCTTAACAGGCTAACAGTTCTCAATATCTTACAGACCAGTGTATTTACCCCCGTCCTCGGCAGCTGCACCAGTGTCACTGTAAACAACAAGATGACCGTCCGACAAGTTATCAAAGCTCTCCTGGACAAGTTTAAGGTATGTTCTGACCTTTCCCCCTTAGGTGACCTTCATAAATGACCTTGACCTTTGACACTTCTACTCGGACCTTCACCTAACACAGAACCTAATTTGTGATATTGATCTCAGTCACTTTTTCCTATCCTTCATCCAATAGGGACCTTTATATATGGCTATGTGACTATGACCTTTGACCCTTCTTTGTATTAGTCTAGAGACACTTTGACAGTTTCTTGTAATTATACCTTTTTAGTTCAGCTGACAATGATTGTTCTTAAACCTAATCATAGCTTTTGGTTGGGTTTACATGTACAGCTATGAAGAATGGATTTTGAAGGATGTCTTTATGAAGAATGACTAATAAAATTTCAACTTCAATGAGATGTGACAAGAAGAAAACAATTTTCCTAAAATCTACCCTTTTTATTCCTGATTTCCCTTTGTTATATTACAGGTCTATTTATTCCTTGCCTGTACCACATCTTGAAACCCAGTTATCAGTTAAAACTTTATAGAAACCAATCAAGTCTTTTGACATCAAGACTGTTGAACTATTCCACTTAATTCATTTCCTCTATACCAGCTAGCAAAACTATGTTTTAAGTGTGTAGTCCTGTATTTCCTTCCTGTTTGGGTCATGTATTCATACAGTCGTGTGCAATACAAATTGAATAGTTGATCAACATTCTTCTTTTGGGCTACATTGAATTTTTTTTCTAGGTGAAGGTTTAACATTAAATTGATATAAAAATAAATATAGATAGTTTCCATGTGATGTCATCGGCACTGATAAAACAGTTTAAGGCAGCCATCTTTAAAGGCAGAAGCTAATGCAGGCTGAAAACTGGAAATATGTGCTGTATAAATCTCACCACTGTGTTTATTTTTCAATCTATTTTACCGAATTTGATGTATTTTAAATATCGAAACAATATTTTGATAGTTTAAAGGTAAAAAAAATTATAACCAAAAAAGATACACTGTTCATTTTGTTTAAGGATGAGCCAATGATTTTATTTATTTCAATGTATTAATTCTTTGTGCATATATTAATTTTAAGAATCTGGTATTTTAAAAATATGAATTTCAAGAGCTTTCCAATGGTGTACAGTTTTTAATTTTTGGACCACAAATAAAGAAATTACAATAGAGTAAAATTTACTCTTCTATACAATTCATCTGAAAATCCCTTGAAGTTGCCATCAAAGATGACTGCCAAGATAAGGGATCTTCAATGATGTGGAAACTATCTAATGACAGTTACCATCCTTTATTGGTGTTTGGACAGCTTGGCATTCTAAGAGTTTATTAAACATTTAAACTTTGTTATTATAATTACATTTATTCTCCTACAATGAAGTTTCGGGTTGGGTTTTACAAGAATCAGGTTGTCTTTCTGTCCATCTATCTGTCTCTCCATCTATCTGTCTCTCCATCCTTGGGCTCAGTTTTGTCCAGGCTTCTTCTACAACAGTCATTTTGTGTCTGTTTTAGTTAAACTTTACAATTACCTAATTGTCCATGGGAATCTGTGAACCTGCTGTTTTAGTTAGTTCAAATGATATTTGCAGGAATTATTGTCCTTTTCAATGATATTTTAGACAGATATAAGAGAGGAAAATTAGCAGGGAGTTTGTGAGGGTTATATCGATTAAAATTCTAGTTGTCATTATTCTTTAATCAGTATTAATAATGATATAATAATTGTCATTATTATCATCATCATCATAATCATCATCTTCATCATCAGCATTATTTTTTGGCCACTGTTGAGATCAGTATGTTAGTCTCCCATGCCATCCTTGTAGTTTATTGTTAAAAGGCTACAACTTGGGAAAGACAGATACCTTAAGCAAATTGTGTAAATCCTTTTAAGGTTGCTCATTTAACTTTTAAATCAAAGTTTACTTTTTACTGACATTGTTATGTAATAGACTACAAATGGCTTACTTAATGATGTGTATGTTTTTATTTTCAGGTGGAAAATGAACCAGACGAATATGATCTCTGTATTGTAACTGAGCAGGACAGTAAGTGATATTTATTATAGTTGATACGGAAAATTGTTAATATTGCATACTTTTATTTATTAGAAAATACAAACATTAAAGCTTGAAAACAAAAATAAACATACCCTACATACCTTAGATAAATAAGCTTGCTTTGGGTTTGTATAAGGTAAACAGTTTACATCCAGTTCCAATGCTAACCTGAACTGTGTTATATAAAGCATGGTAAATAATGCAATTAAACTAAAAAATATCTATCTTGATGTACTCATGTTACTGTTTCTAGGTGAGAGATGTTTGCGAGACAGTGACATTCCATTGTTAGAACGTCTCATTGTTGGACCGTCAGACTCGGTGAAGCTGTTTATCCGTGACAGACCAGAGCAAAAGCCTGTTGCCCCTAGCAGCCACATTCCAGATGACCACTCCCCCACAACAGAAGTGCCACCAGACACAGAACCACCCCTTCCTGAAGAGGTAAGAGTCCAATATACAAAGTTCTTATTGAGAGTGACATGAATATTTTATTTCCAAATTGAGGCTATGGTATTTTTGTATACACCATAACTATTAAGCATGATGCAGATATCTCCTAAAAATAGCTATGTCAGACCAGATTTCCTGGATAATGATATAATATGATATTACAAGTAAGTGGTAACATTGTTTTCATAGTTTAAATAAAGCTAACTGTGCAATGAGAATCAGATAGGAAATACATGTTTGCAATGACAAGTGGGGCTGTTATGCTTCACTGTGCAAATAGATGTAAGACATCAATATTACAAGGGATCAGTAAGTTATTTGGACAAAAAATGGTCCAAACTGTTGGATACCACCTAATATTACCTTGACATTGTTAGCGTGAGCAAAGTGTAACATGTTTAAATTGGTTGCTGTTATCCAGAATGATGGTTTTATTTCCTATTTCAGGTGGAACAACTTTTGAATATTCCTGAACCCGTTTTAAGAGGTTTATTGGAGAAGTTTAAAAGAGATGAAGAAATGGAAGTTAACAGATTAAAAGCTAGGTAAATATTTTTTTATTTTATTACTGCTAAAATGACATGTGTTCTTTTTAGATCTGTACTATTTGAATTATTATAGGATTTTTAGAATTATAAATTATTTGATTGTAGAAATACTATCCTTTAAGAATTTTGTTTTCTGCCATCTTTTTTCAGACTTTAGATGCATTAATTGACACTATAATTACCATAATTTTTTACTGCAATGTATAATAAAAAAATCTCTACTTAAGACGCAAATACATCACTGCAGTAGCTTCCACCTACATGGGAGCAGTTCCCTAACACTCGGTGAAGCCAATGAATAAGTAGCAAGTGTTAATTTAGGATATTTTATTTGTGCTGCTTTTTATTTATATGGGTCACGTCAAGACAACACAAAAGGAGCAATGATATACACTTCTGACATGATGGCACCACACTTTGTTGCTGTTTGTGTGCTTGTCGTGACAAAAGTGTATCTTATTCCACCTGTCATGTGTTCCACTGACAAGGACATGGTAGCACAGTTGCAAGGACGTACCATCATGACAAAGTGTGCAGTCAGAGTTAAAGTGTGAATAATTGGTGTTTGAGGTGTCAGGATCGCACACAAGTATGGCAAAATTCAACCAATATATCAAGTAAACCTTTAACTAAAATCTTTAGTTTGAGATGATCTTGCAGCTGACCTGGGGGATCTACCCAGATATTTTTTTCCTAGACATTTTATCATCACCATCCCTAATAGCCTGATAGTTCAATACTGTCCATATTTAAAAGATGCAATGTTGATAAATAAAAACAAACACCAACTTTTGCCTACTCTCTGTTTGTAGATATGACAGATTTCGACGGAGGGTACAACAAATCATTCAGGAAAAGAAGGCAAACTCAACGCGGTGTTAGTTTTTCATTGTTTCATCAATCATCACATTATGTGAATCTGTAAGACCTGGGCTTATCCCTAGGATATGACCCTTTTCCAGTACACAGCACTGTTTTCATGGATAGAGGGGTTAGATTCCCAACTGTCATGAATGGCAACCAGTGGACAGAACTGTTGCCATGGATACAGGAGGTGAAGCCCAATCGTCTGGGACAGCCTCTTGTGAACAGAACTGTTGACATGGATTCAGAGTTTGGAGCCAAACTATTAGGGACAGAACTGTTGCCATGGATACAGGAAGTGGAACCCAATTGTCTGGGACAGCCTCCAGTTGACCTAACTGTTGCAGTGGTGTTCACTGTCACAGACACTCTCACCATGGACACAACAATACAAGGGTATTTATGTTAGCCACACCCTCCAGTGGAAATTATTACCAAAGAGACAGTGAGCGAGTTAATTGATTGTCAGGGACAGCCTTCTTAACAGAACAGAAGTGTCACCAAGTGAACACGGCAGGGCTTTTATCAATTAAAGGCCTATTAGAATACCCTATGACATGGAGCGACATTTTTTTCGTGTTGTGCCACAGATATCAGGAATCTTACTTGTGTTAATGTTGCATTCAGAATGAAACATTGTTACACAATAGTTCAATAGCTGGTAAAAAACTTCACAGGGGAGATTGGTTAGCTCTTGCATAATTTGCATCTAATTTCAACAAGGATTTGAGTCATTTAATCTGCATACCAGGTGTTTATTGCGACGTGTTACTGAATATTGAGTCACCAAACTACAGTTTTACTAATTCTTTCAATTTTTAGGAAAGACAAACAACATTCTGACCTAAAGAAGTTTTATTTGCACTGGTGATTAGGTCAACCATTTATGTTTTAAGCAGTTAAAAGTCTTATTAAATGTTGTCTCATTATAAGGTTCTTTTAGGATAATATAATCTTCAGCATGTTCAGTTAAAAATAACATGCTTATTTAATTAAGGATAATAAGCTGTTCAGAATATTTATTTAGGGATAACATGCTCTTCAGCATATTCAAATAAATATAACAAGCTCTTCAGCATATTCAATTTAGGATAACATGCTCGTCAGTAAATTCAATTAAAGATAACATGCTGTTCAATAAATTCAGTTAAGGATAACATGCTGTTCAGTAAATTCAATTAAGAATAACATGCTGTTCAGTAAATTCAATTAAGAATAACATGCTGTTCAGTAAATTCAATTAAGGATAACATGCTCTTCAGGATATTCTCATGTCAACTAGTTGTCAGTTTCAACTTGAGATTTTTATTTTACAATGCATAAAAAGTCAGAAAATGTAAACAGCAAAATTAATGTTCACTTCTTTGAACATGTCTTGTATTTGATTTTCATAATGCTATAACCTGGTGTCATAAGAATTAATTTTATTTTGTATATTTATTATAAGGAAAACTCTGTTATTCAATACCAGTATCCCAGATGCTCATCTAATTGCAATGTTGCAATTCTTACCATTAGAGAAATAAAAGAAATGTCTACGAAAAAGTGGTTACTTTTATTTTGACTGGACTTTAAAAAATATAATCTGTCTGACTTCAAACATACCTGTTTTAAATTGTGAAAGTAATAGATTGAAGACTTAATCAAGAATTCAGCATTAAAGAACTGAATTAATTTGATTCAACTTACCTGTAAATTTCATTTTTTCTACACATCAAACATTACTGTATTGGACAGAATATAAAGTGATAACTTTAATCATGCCATCTCTCATTTCCACGTTCTAACTTAGTACATGTAGCACACATGTTAACCAGTACATGAAAACTTATCAATATTTTTGATGCAGTCACACTTAAGTCCTACATATGCAATGATTAGTTACTTGGTTTTATAAAGTAATATAGCAGATATCCACTCTGCTATAATGAGGACATAACGGCAGTTGTGTGATGCACATGTGCAGTCAGTATGCAAGAATGAAGATGAAGGTTTGTTGGATCTTTGTATATATACAAGGTGTTTTGATACCTTGATTGCATTCATTGACTGCACAAGTGCTTCCATGACTTTTGTTTTCATTTTTTTTTATAATTACAACACCCTGTCTCTGTGTGTATAGGTCTTTGACCAAACTGAATTGTTGTATAGTTTGTTATTGTGTCATACTGTGCGGTGACAATGGTTTCTTGATTTTTAATTTGTGTATGAAGCATATCAGCATTTTGGATTAATCAGGATTGAGCTGTTTTGAAGCAGCCTCGACACTGTTAAGGTCTTGTATGTTAGTCTAGGTCACACTTCCCTGATACATGTCTGCATGGATAATGAAACATTTGAGTAGTGACAATTGGTTTTATCTTTTAAATATTTATGTTAAATATTTTAGACTATTTTGTTGCCTGTTAAGGTCATGAGTTCGTAAGTCACTATACTGTAAATTGCCAATAAAACTACAAGATATGCAAATAAACAACTCAAAAATAATGTTGTTTTTGTTTTGTTGTAATGGAAATGGCTTTAAAATGGAAAGATTTCATTTAAGGCAGGTAGCAACCAAGCAATATATACCTGACATTGTGATATCTGTGTTTTTACATTGTGTGCTTGTTGTCTGTTTCTGTCATGGTATATGTCATACTGGTCAACATCGTTCATGTGCAATGTGTATTGCATTACTACATGTAATTGGATGAATGCCTTTTATAAACTGTATAACTATTAGTCTGCTGTTTTTGTTTATAGGCGATATAAAATCTTGTTTGCTATCAACTACATGCAAAAGTAACAAGATGTATTCCCAAATATGTGTCCGCAAATAATGTTCATCAGGGTTAGAAAGCTGCGGTGTGCAGGTGGTTCTACCCAGACATTTGTTTGGGGTATTTTTCTGCCAAAATTGCTGGACATTGCTATAATGATCATAATAGGCTGCTGAGATATAAATAAAAACATTATTTACTTATGCCTAAACAGTTCATGCTTAGCAGACTGACAGTTATATTAACAGTTTTTAAAATTGATGTATGACTGGTTTGATGATTCAAAATTGTGTATGAGTAAAAGAATTCATACAAAATATTATTGGATTATTTGTTACTTTATGATAATCATGTTGTATACTTGAAATAAAGTTTCATAATTAGTACCTGTATATTTTCTGTTGAATATTTACATCCATTCCTCCATTTGTCTAATTTTCTTTTGCTGCTGCCTTAAATGGTGCCAGTCTTTACAGGCACTTATTTACAATAAAAGTAATAAACACTTTTTCTTAAATGTTTTTAAACAAAAGGCCTTTTATATAATAAATAATAGTAATATGTGTAATATATCGTATTCAGTATTATGCTGAGTATAAACACCATTGGCAACTAAAAAAGATAACAAATATAGAATTTGTTTTCATATGTTTATTCTTAAGTTTATAAATACACCATAGTGTTTTTATCAATAACAAAATTTACAACAACATAGGGTTTGTTTAAAAAAGCCTAGACAGGATTATTAGACTTCATATCTGTCAGCAAGTAACAAACAATACTATACTGTAAAGAAGAAATAAACAAACAGGGTTGTTCAATGTTAAATGTTTTGAACGTTGCTCAATTTTTATTTAAATCCATAAAAATTCTTTACATGTTTTTTTAATTACTTCCGATATTCATTGGTCCGAGGTTTAATCCAACAAGGATAACAGAAAAAAATGTATACAGCTTTTACAAATAAAAGCTTCAATATTTTTATAATAACTGTTTTTACATGATACATATATTTCTATTTTTACACTCTAAGTATCTGACACATTTTTTTTTCTTCAAATAAGCGCCCATTAAAATTATGTGACTAAAGGATTGAAATCATGTTTCCTACCATCTGCTCCTAGTGATGTTAAATCTATTAACCATGAATTAATTACAGTAACTAATTAGTTAAGGCAACTTGTAAAGAACCAACTTTGCCCACTAGGTGCTGCATGATCAGATTCTACACTTTTTTCCTACACAGTCGTTAACAATAATGTTTTCCTGTTTTTGCATGTAGTTTGTGTGCAAATTTTGGAAAGATTTTGTCTAGCTAGAGAATTAAAATATTATTGCACTTTACAATCGGCCTTATTACATGTACAAAAACACTACTAATTGCATTCTGTTGTTGGAATGTCATTATCTAAGATGATTATTTCACTTGTGATTGCAACACATGACTTGACAAAACCAAACAGATCTAGTACAATGATTGCACTGATTTGCATGCATTAACATGGTGATAAATTGCCTTTACTTTACAACATATGAGGGACATTAACTAAATCTATAAAATGAATCACGAAATGGCAAGATTAAACTACAACTTAATACACTCTAACTGATGCTACATTGTAGACTCATCCCTTTACTTACAATTAACTAAACTGGTTTAGCCACAAGCTTTTCTTGTTTATTTGTTCATTGGGTTTACCATTTCACCAACAGTGTTTCAGTTATCTGGAGATGGTAAGCTTTTTCATGTGCGCCTTGCTTTATATATGTGCTAGTATACTAACTCAATAGGCATAGTTAAAAAAATGGCAGACAATTTTTGTAACTGAGGGTATACTGAAAAAAAAGAAGCTTGAAACTTAATTATTTCATCACAAAAATGTAGCAAAACATGATGAAAGGTCATGCTGACCTGTATCCAAAGCAACTGAAACAAGAGGCTGCCATGATTTTTCAAGATGATATAACACTGTATAAGAGAGGACTTGGATATCGGGCATCAATCTGTGATTAGGTTATCGCAAACTAAAGAGTTAACTTTGACATTGTGATTTGTATATGCATTTTCTGATCCATGTTTGTATTGTTGTTTTTTTCTAAAAACATTCCCAAATTTCACAATATAAGTTGGAAACATTTTTCTACATCCCCCAATTTTATTTTATTCACACAGGTAAAAGCCTGCAGTCAACACCTGTAAAACTGTATAGTTTATCATTTTGCAGAAGAATAGTTTAGATTTGGCAGTACAACATCTGTGACATTTGACGCCAGAATTTTTTCTCGCATGACTGTTTTCACAATACCTCATATCCCACATCAAATCTGCAAGTTAATATTTACACACCAAATGGAATACAATCAACATGTAGTACAAAGAAATGTATTGTTCTATATGCCTTATAAATGTTTAGGCAGTCGTAACATCTAGTAAGGTAGATACTATCAGGATAGTGTTTACTGTTATCCAAACAGCGAACAATGGTACACTTTTGACATTCTTAATAATTATTCTTCGAAGAGGATTTATACCTTTATGTAATTAAGCTATGCACCAATAAGGTCTTATTTAAATAGTAAAAATATCTGACTTTACAATTCAACAGAACCACATCTTAAGCAGCTGTATCAAAGAATTTGTTGATCATATCTTCTACATCATTGACACTATACTTGATGTACTTTTCAACATTCTTTGTAAAGTTCATCCTTCTGTACTTTTCCAGGAATATTTTGTACATAGGAACGATAAAACTGATATTATCTCTCTTCATTGTTGCTCGGAGTTCTACGTCTGGGATAGCGTAACCCTTCTGGGTTCGGAAAATATCTTCTAATTCTTTGTTGAAGCCCTGCAATTACATGTAATAATATTATATATACAATGATCATAAAATACTACACAGTTTTAGGTATTTCTGCATGTTATTTATTTATATTTTTTATAAATTCATATAATTATATCATTTATTTTACAATGGACTTTAATAAATTTGGAAACAGAATTCACATGCACATGTATATTGCTTCTATTACTTCATACATGATACCATGTCACATGGTCTAAAATAATGCTTTTTAAAAAAATACATTGCAGTAGGAACAAAGTATACAAGTTTCAGTGCTATTTTTTTTTTTTCATTTTATGGACAGTACTTTAAATTTAGAGGAACACATTGAAAGAGACTTAGAGAACATGTATGTTAGGAGGTTTTCTAGCGAACCTGCAGTGCGCCAGTGGTTCTACCTAGAGGAGCTTGGGGTCTTCCTCCACCAATAATCAGACGTCACTAACATGACCATAAATGTGTGATAATATTTACTTACTGTAAACTTGTCTTTGATGTTCTGCCTTTCTTTGTCTTTCAACTACAAAAGATATCAGGGACATATTTCATAAGCATGCCAGAATACCCACAAGGTCAATACTTAAGCCCTATAAAAACAGCATATTCAATATACAAAATATCTGATATTTAAATTTGTTTGGCTTTCAAAAGTTCAAAATGACCTGAACACAAGTATGAAAAAGAAATGAAGGACAAGACAGGACAGTTTAAGCCTCATTACAATTGATGAGGCCATGTTGGATTGAGCCATACCTTGGCATCCGGGTTGGCAAGGCGCTGGGATGATATTGGCTCATTCATCTCCATGACATAATGCATCACTTTACTCCAACTGAAACAACAATAACCATGAGTAAACTTGTCTCAAAGCTGAAGAATTGAGGATCTTAACAACATGTACTTGATACTATGTATATACACATTGTCACGAGTTTTGTTTTTATTAATTACTTGCTTTGTTTTATATCCCACCAACAATCGTACAGTTACCAAAAGACCATGTCTGAAGCAGATTTAAAGTTTTCTTCAATGTGTATGGTATACCATGAACACCTGGCATGATACCACATCCAGTCACATTATCTAGACACCAGGCTGATCAGTAGTGGAATGACCCGTACATTAGTTGTGGGAGGAGCTTGACTGACTTTGGTATGTCCTGTACCTGGAGCTAATGCTACTACCAATGCCCTTCCTGGTCCAGTGTCAAAACAGTTGTACCAAGTTTCAACAAACAATGTTCTTTGTAAAAAAGATTATTCAATTTATTTTCAGCTTAAATGTAGCTGTTTGGGATAGAAGAAAGATGACTATCTAGGTTTAAGCCAGGACTTATCGTAGATCACCTAGATACATCCTCACATGAAAATGAAATACCCATTTAAAGTTATAGTCAAAGTCAAATAGGAAGTACTATTCAAAGATTAATAAAAACTGGAAATCATGTCATCTTGACAAGAATACATAAACATAAAATAGATTTTTAATTAAGCAATGAGGCCAATTTATTACTTAACATTTAGCTTGCTCAGCAAAAATTGAGTAGGCAAATACTGTAGATCAAGATCAGCTAGCTTCATGCTTGAATCTGTCCAATCAGGACCTGCGCTATTTTCTGGTAAGTTTCTAGCAATATGTCTATATGATTGCATATAGATGTAAGAAGATGACTAAGAATAAGTATGGGTTGTTAACACATTATCCTGACACCATGAAGATCAATCCTTGTTGTGGTTATGTTGTGGTTATCATCCCATTACCAATTGTTGAGTTTTCCTCAGATAGTGTTCACTTGAAGCAGATATTGTGCTGCCTTTATTGTGTATAACGTGCCATTAACATCTGATACCGGGGGTGCCCATGGTCAAGCGGTGAGAGTCACTGACCAGTATCTCCTCAGCCCCTTACAACGGGGGGTTTGAATCCTAGTCTGGGTGAAAACTTTCACATGGGGAGGTATTTAAGCTAACCTGCAGTGCACCGATGGATCCACCCAAACATAAGTCTGGGGTCTTCCTCTACCAATAATTAGCTGGACGTCACAAATATGACTATAACAAATAAACAAAAAACGAACAACTGCCGTGTGACCATTCCCAGATACATGATAAAATTTCCCTTATATTTCCTTTAGCATTACCAATTTTTACTTTGGTATATCACTGGGCCTCCTATACCTGTAGCCAATGATCTATTGAGTGCTCTATCAAGTCCAGTAAAGCCAGACTGGGAATTTACAATTTTCAAATTAAAATAAATGTGTTATTAGAAACATTGCTATTAAAAGCATAGCAAGTCAGGATACTAGAGACAAAGCTGATATATCCAGAAGATACTAAACAGACAGCTCCCAAAGGGCTGAACTGGATCAACACATTGTAAACTTGATTAATTGTGTTGTGCAGGGTAAGAGTAAAAACAATAAAAAGATGTTTGTTTTCTTGTTTGGATTTATCTTCCCACCAACAGTATTTCAGCATTAGAGCTGCCTTTACTGTGTATAGCATGGCGTGAACACCCGGCATGATACACACCCAGTCACATAATCCTGACACTGGGCCAACCACTCTCAGAGCGTCCCATTTGTTTGAGCATTAGCAAGGGAACTTTACCACTTCCACTTTTAACCAATTTGGTATGTCACAGCCAGGGATCGAACCAAGGGCCTCATATACCTGGAGCTAGGCTATAACCATTGGCCTACCAGATTTGCTATAAAAAGATGATTTTTTTTACCTCTGTGAGTAGAGCTTCTTCTGTTCAAGGATCTGATCCTCATAAAAAGAGTGGACGTCCTTGTTCCAGAGGTGGATTAGCTCTATTAGACCAGATCTACAACATGGATAAATACAACATTTTGGTGCACTGATTTACAACATGGATAAATACAACATTTTGGTGCACTGATCTACAACATGGTTAAATACAACATTTTGGTGCACTGATCTACAACATGGATAAATACAACATTTTGGTGCACTGATTTACAACATGGATAAATACAACATTTTGGTGCACTGATTTACAACATGGATAAATACAACATTTTGGTGCGCACATACAGACTAAACAGTCTGAGGATAAGTATTTGTTGATATTGTTGTTTTGCAGAGGACTTGACATTCCACAACAATAACACAACAACTTTTTAGTCATATGCAGGAATAAATGAACTAATGAATATAATATTTTACTTCAAAATATATTAGGTTAATTCATAATTATTCAAAATAAATTAACAGAATAAAACAAATCAAATTTTTAAGCCTATTTCTAAAACCTGCCTAGACATGGTTTCCACAATAGAGCACATTATCCTGACATCAGGTCAACCCATTAGTCCCAGTACAACATTTATAAGCTAAGTCTAAAAAAGGAAGCTATACCAGTTCACACAATAAGTACTTTTCTTCTTTATGCATCTGAAATTTAAGGTCACTTGGAAAGAGACAAAGCTGAGAAAGGTGAATATCCTGACTAGAATGCTCTGAATGTACAGTAATTTCCTATAGCAGATATATTCAGTCAAAATGGCAGAAACATAACTGAAAACCAATCTTAAATAAATAAATCTTAATATGATAAACAACCACCTGTACTCTACCTGGTAAGAGACTTGAGAATGTAGTTATAGTTGTTCAGCATGAACATGGGTCTCAGATAGGGGTCGCTGTAGGTCTCTGACTTGATACTGAGGTTCAGACCAAGGGAAGACAACACTTTGGCTGAAACACACACACACACACACCAACTGAGCATTTCAACTTGATCTAAGGTCATTATTTTAGATACATTGCACCAACACAATTATGATCATACAGGCAGTATCTAGCTGTCATTGGTGAATGTTCGTAACTGTCCAATATTTAGGCAAGGTCAGCTGGGAGACCTCTCCACATTGAAGTTATCACAAAAACCAGAACTGGAACCCACATGGTAAGGGGCTGAGAGTTATCAATTCAGTTACTTTAGGAATTGATAGCAGGCACCCCAAATAATCCTAACCATACAAAAATTCTAAAAAGAGGTAATGTAACTTATATTTTTTTACGTACATGCACATGAAAATGTAACAAAATGTTTGCTAGAAACTTGGTATCCAACAATGCAGAACCTGATCAGACAATTCTAGTTAAAAGAAGAATTAACTTTAAAACTAATCGGCTTGTAGACAGTGCACTTCACTTTTCAGTGTTAGAAACTATCATGACAATTCTAAGAAAAAGGGGCCTAACTCTGCAAAAAAATTTTCTAAAGATACCTGCCTTTTTGAAATGGGTTTCCTTTTTGATAGAGAACACGTATTTCTAATATTTCTAATAGCAATTTCATTTTTTTTTAAGTAAAACATCAAAATTTAATTAAAAAAGCTTTGATAAAAGTGTTTAACAAATAATTATATATACAAATAAACAACAACTACAAGTACTTACTACAATAATCTGCCAGCTTCAACTTGCTCTTCCTGTCATCAACAGCCTCACTAGGTGCAGCCTGCTCACCTGGAAATTACAGGTATATCATACTTGAAAAACTTTGAAGTTGGATAGTTTTTTCTTTATTTATTTTGGTTAACTCACACAGACACATTGTAATTGTCCTTATGTTGACATCCTATTTTTGCTGATGCGTGAATATGCAGTCAAATTGGCAAGAACTATTAATCCACTGCGGGTTAGGTGGAAGACACCCTAACACTCAGTTAGCTAAGCACAAATTGATTAGGTTTAGGCAGACAGTCTGGATCCAGATAAACCAGATCCAGCTGGGATGAGGTGCCCAGGGAATTGGCCGATCCATTATACTGACACCGTTGAGATGGCCGGGTTCAGTCCCTGGGCACCTCATAAGTGCCCCTGTGCTATAATGATAGAAATGTCGCTGCACAGTATCGCAAATATGCCGGCAAATCCTATAAAGGTTTGTATAGTCATCATGTCTGATATCATTTAATAAAACAAAATAATTAAACTATGGTAGTTATAGTACTTATCAAATGTCAAAAGATGCTGAAAACATCAACTCATGTTAAATTATGCCAAGATTTGTTAAAATTTAAACACTAACAATATATCAATCTATGTATTTATGCAGCTTAGGCAAATAGTGTAGATCCAGATCAGCCAGTTCTCTACTGTGAGCTGTCTGATCAAGATCTACACTATCTACTCACAAGTCTTCTCTCAGTATGTCTAAGCATGAAACTAATTAGCATATTAGCAAAGATGACTAAAAATTAGACAGGATTATTAACAAATGTAGTAAGGAATGGGTTAAAGGTTAAATACTAGTATTGTATCAAAATAGAACTGGTTTATTACTTGAAACTGCTTGCTGAAAACATCAAGTTATTTATGCTGTAGCTTTAAGAGTTTAAATGCTGACAATGTCTCAACACAGAATTTGCTTATAAGTTACAAATGCCAGTTGATACTGGGTAGGTGGAAGCAGAAAAGGAACATACATGGTTACATGTGCATAAGACTCATATTCAGTAGTCTAGACACTGGGAACATCGCAGCAAACCTTGCATATAACAGAGGTTTTGTATAGCATACAAAAATAATTAAATGACACAGATGCTCAGAAAACATCCAAGGAAAGTCCAATTTTTGAAGTAACCAATACCATCTTTAGCCTGTAAAAGTTTCAGTCTTGGACATCAGGGTACTTGTAGTCTGATTGACATACCAGGTTAAATGTTTGATGGATATCAGGGTACTTGTAATCTGACTGACATACCAGGTTAAATGTTTGATGGATATCAGGGTACTTGTAGTCTGACTGACATACCAGGGTAAATGTTTGATGGATATCAGGGTACTTGTAGTCTGACTGACATACCAGGTTAAATGTTTGATGGATATCAGGGTACTTGTAGTCTGACTGACATACCAGGTTAAATGTTTGATGGATATCAGGGTACTTGTAGTCTGATTGAAATACCAGGTTAAATGTTTGATGGATATCAGGGTACTTGTAGTCTGACTGACATACCAGGTTAAATGTTTGTGAGAGTTTCATTCTATGATATCAGGATACTTGTAGTCTGACTGACATACCAGGTTAAATGTTTGTAAGAGTTTCAATCTGGGATATCAGGGTACTTGTAGTCTGACTGACATACCAGGTTGTTTGATGGATATCAGGGTACTTGTAGTCTGACTGACATACTAGGTTAAATGTTTGATGGATATCAGGGTACTTGTAGTCTGACTGACATACCATGCTAAATGTTTGATGGATATCAGGGTACTTGTAGTCTGACTGACATACTAGGTTGTTTGATGGATATCAGGGTACTTGTAGTCTGACTGACATACTAGGTTGTTTGATGGATATCAGGGTACTTGTAGTCTGACTGACATACCAGGTTGTTTGATGGATATCAGGATACTTGTAGTCTGACTGACATACCAGGTTGTTTGATGGATATCAGGGTACTTGTAGTCTGACTGACATACTAGGTTGTTTGATGGATATCAGGGTACTTGTAGTCTGACTGACATACCAGGTTGTTTGATGGATATCAGGGTACTTGTAGTCTGACTGACATACTAGGTTGTTTGATGGATATCAGGGTACTTGTAGTCTGACTGACATACTAGGTTGTTTGATGGATATCAGGGTACTTGTAGTCTGACTGACATACCAGGTTGTTTGATGGATATCAAGGTACTTGTAGTCTGACTGACATACCAGGTTGTTTAATGGATATCAGGGTACTTGTAGTCTGACTAACATACCAGGCTTGATGGATATCAATTTTGATAGTATCTTTGCCATTTTATAAACATACTGAAATTTTAACTTGAAGCAGTTAAGGCCATTGGGCTTCTTGTGATATTTGGTCAAGAAAGATTTAAAGTGTTTGCCATGGATAAATAAATTGACACATCACAAACCATGGTCACAGGATAACTATCCCATGTGAGGACTATTTCATTTTGCATATAGCCACTGAACTTTAAATCAGTAAGATCATTTAATAAAGGACAGAAAATTTGATCTCTTAGCTATTGGCACTTTTTTTCTTTCCATAAACACATTACATACAGAAAGAACAATAACTACTGGTACTAATATTCACAATTTGGTTGGTAACTGTGGAGTTAGCATTCTCTGAAAGCCAAAACTACAATATTTTTTTTATGATCTGTCAACCATAAGCAGATTTCATAAACAACAATCAAGCAATGCACATAAGGAATATAATACAGTAGTTCAGAATATGACTCAAGTAACATTATTGCATATATATACAGTTCCAATAGAATCAACATAGACAGATAATTACAATACATGTACAGTTACAAAATACACACAAAATGCAACATTTACATGTGGATATATTAAGCATAAACAAATAGGAAATATAGTCAATGGGTGTTTAAATTTAACACAATGGGCAGACATGTTTATATATCAATTTACCAGTAAGCTGTGAAAACACTTCCAAAGGTAACAAAAAGACATTTCATTTTTATGGTTATTAATGTGCTGTCCAGCTAAGGTAAGTGGAGAAAAACACCAGACAAATGTCTGGGTAGATACACAGGCACACCAATAAGGTCAGCTGAAATACCTCCCCATGTTAAGTTTTAGCTATGACCAGGACTTGAACCTTCATGGTAGGGTTTGTTTGTTAAATTATTGTGGTTATCGTCCCACCGATAGCATTTCAGTTATCTGGAGACAGTGTCCACTTAAAGCAGATATAGTGCTGCCTTCACTGTGTACAGCATGTCATCAACACCTGGCATGATACCACACCCAGTCACATTATCCTGACACCAGGCCAACCAATCGTGGAACTACCCTTATATTTGCTTGAGCATTAGCAAGGAAGCTATACCACTACCATTTTTAACGACTTTGGTATGTCACAGCCTGGGATCAAACCTAGTCCTCCCATACCTGGAGCCGACGCTCTACAGATTTTCATGGTAAAGGGTTGGAAGATATATGTCAAGACTTTAAATGTTCAGACTTGGGCTGAGAAGAGACCCGTTGGTGATAGGTTACAGCTAAGAACACATTATCAAAATGTGAAAAATGGTGTCACTTTTTAACAGAAAACATGTAACATAAAAGTGCCAGCATCTGTCAGAGCTATAGTCCTGCAAGAGACCAGGTTGTCATGCCAACAGTGGTTTATACCTTTATCTGCCATGGCACCAAAGTTAAACATATGGGCCAGGGCCTGAAGATTTCTATTGTCCGTACCTACAAGTCACACATCATGTGGCTGGGTTAAATAATGTTTTAGCAATATTTTTATATTAGAACTTTATATCTGTCTGCACCTATAAGACATACATCTTTGGTAAGGATGAAATAGTAATAGAATTTATGATTGGGTTGGAGCGATGGTATGGAAATCACAACCGGTAGTGATCTATTCTAAATGTAAATCTAAATTCTAAATCTACACTAAAAAAATGAGCTTTGTCATATGTTATAAAAGGTTATAAAAATGGTATTGTTTTGTATTTATTAGATTAAAAGTGATAATAGAAATTTCAAAAATTAATGTTTCAATTGGAATAAAGAAATATTGTTAGAATTTTTTATTTTAATTAAAACATTGAAACTACCTTTAAAATACAATATTTTATTACTTTACTTATTGGAAATAATCTCTGTGAGATAATATTTATCAAAACTTTTATTTTAAGTCACATTTTTAGATTTCCTAAATATTATAGTGAGCATAGCACAGTAATACTGCAGTAGTTAACAGCACAGAATACTGCAGTGGTTAACAGCACATAAATACTGCAGTAGTTAACAGCACATAAATACTGCAGTAGTTAACAGCACAGAATACTGCAGTGGTTAACAGCACATAAATACTGCAGTAGTTAACAGCACAGAAATACTGCAGTAGTTAACAGCACAGAATACTGCAGTGGTTAACAGCACATAAATACTGCAGTAGTTAACAGCACAGAAACACTGCAGTGGTTAACAGTACAGAAATACTGCAGCAGTTAACAGCACAGAAATACTGCAGTAGTTAAAGCTCTTGTTTCTCATGATCTAACCTACAGGTTACATATCATGTGACAGTGTCAAATTATGGTACAGAAATATTAAGATTTCTCATCTTCTATATCACAGGGACTAGGGTAAACTGGAACAAGTCAGGTACTGGATCATTCCGATGACAAATTTGTCATCATTGTGCAATAATGTGCGAGAATGCAGGGATCATTTAATGCTGTTGGGGTAGAATATACTTTAATGTATGCAATAATGTGTGTTCTACTAAGTCTGTGTTTTCAGAGAGGGGAGTGGGAGTTGTCACCCTTACCAGGGAATTTAGTCTTTTGGCCTGCTGTGTAAGGAATCAAGCATTAATTACAACAACAGCAACATTAGCTAATCAACAAGTGACCCAAAGGCATTCTATAAACATTAGACATTCTCAATTGGACTCTTTCAAACCAGTTGATTTCCACCAGCCAGAAAGTAGATATTTATTAGTTTGTAAGGAAAAGCATTACATTGTTCCAAGACATTAGTTACTGCTGCTATCCGCTCACAGCTACTGTTCAAATGGAGATGGATAATTGCAAACTACACATGTACAAAATTGATGGAAATGGCATGTAAAGTCCTTTTCTATAAAAAGTATGGAGCAAATAAACATATCATTCAATCATGGAATAAAAATAAATTTATTGATTCAGTCTAGAAATGTTAAATGAATGGGAAACTATAAAGTAACTGAAATAATAGTCAACTATAGTCAACTTATGCCTTTAAGTCACTTCTGCAAAGAATGTGAAACTGGTTCAAATAAAACTACAACAATAATTTAACTATAACAACTGATTATTATATGGCATGAGCAATATATTTATATGTTAGTATGGCAAATAAAAATATTGCTATTATAAAAAAGACAAAAATAATAAACAATTTTAGATGGGAAACACTTACTTAGTTTCTCCACATATTCTGATTTTGACTACTAACTCAATGAAAACTTCATGCTTTTACAGAAATAATAGGGATTCATAAAAACACACACACTGTCATGCAATATACCTGTTTTGATTTGTGTCATTCAGATGTTAATACAATGATTTTCTGATGTTACAATTAAAACTGCCAAAATGCTGATAATGCTGATGATTCTAATTATGTCTTTAATTTTTTATTCCTGTTTGTGAGAGATCTTTTTTAAACATTGCACTGACAGATTTATGATTATATTAGAAAGGTCCAGCTAATTATTGGAGGGAAAGATGTCAGATGTATGTCACGACAAGACCGAAAGATCAGCTCCCCACATGAAAGTTAAGTGTCCTGATCAAGAATGGAACCCATGTGGTGGGAGGCTGAAGAGTAACACGGTGGTGACTGTAACAGCTCGGCCTTGAGCACCCTATGTGACAGATAAAACTCAGGCCTATTTCTGAGAGTATCACCACTTTGAACTATACTCAGTACTTGACTTTACTAAGAGTGTCAACAGCAGGCTGTCTACCTACCATGCATCAACAACATGGCCCCAGCTGTCTCAGCATATTCCTGTAGTTGCTCCAGAAACACCATTGTCTAGAAAACAACAACAAAACAATGTCCAAAATTTGTTTAGTGTTTGAAGTATCTTTCAGCGGCAGAATTATGGGATACCAAGCTACTATAAGTGGATTAAGACCCTAGACAAACACGTAAAACCACAAGTCCACCACACATCGACTGGAAAACCAACCCGATGAAATACTGAGATTAATGCTTATTTGGAAACGATTACAGATGTTAAAGCAGTAACAAATCAGATTTTACCTACTCTGCCACAGGAGTACATTCATTCATAAATTCATTTTTTAGAACTATAATGCAGCCCCCAAATTATGGTCATTATAGCAATGCCCAGCTATTTAGGTAGAGAAAGACCACCAGTACACCGCAAGTCAAATGAAAGACGTTCCCATATCAAGTTCTTCACCCTGACTGGAACTTGAACCCACAAAGTGAGAGGTGAGCAGATCTACCACTTGGCCACAGGTGACTCAAAGTGAATTTTAACCCATCAAAACTACAAATTAAAACGTATACCGTTATGAGTACAGCTTTAACATGCAATTTAAGTGGGAGAAAACAGTTTAAAAATGCTACTTAGTTGAACACCAATACGTAAATGAAATATCATCAGACAACTGTAGTATCTGTATAAATACCAGTTTGACAATTTCCTCGAATGCTGTGCACATCACTGATGTAACATGTATTATAATTAAGGTAAAGTGAATTATATGTTATTTTGAATGATTGATCTTTGATAATTTAACCTGAATTACACGAACAAATAACAGTCACATACATGGTTGGTGAGTTCATGGACTGTCCCATCTCGAGGCATGTTGGACGCCTTGTCTGGATCATGCTTGATGTTGTCAATAAATTCCTCCAGGGCTTTGGCTCCCTGCAAGTGAAGACATACATCAGTAACAATTGAGACAATTGTAGTGTTCTACAATTTTTCTGCTCCTGTTATACTTCAAATTAATTAATGTTATTCCAAAGATAACTGCATACAGTAAAACCTTACTAAGAGGACCACTGTTGGTCTTTTTTTTATGTTCCACTTAGCAAGGTCATCCTCTTAGTGAATTCATATATAATACTATTATATCTATTTAAAGGTTTAATTATATATTGCATTTATATTGTATTAATATTGTCCAGTGTACTTATTTTGTTTTGGTTTATCGGTCTCATAAAGATGTACTTAAACATAAAAAAGTAAATTTTCAGTATTCATTATTTTATTTCAAATTTGTGAACTAGAAATTTACAAGAGAACTTTCAAAGCCTGCTTCTGGAGGTCTACTTTGATGCTAAGAAGAGATGAGGTCATTTCATCAAGATTTAACATTTTCAACATCCGTTTGTAAACATCAAACAAATCACCACCATAATTTACTTCTTTACGATTACCATAAGTGCATCGGCAATGTCCGTAAGTTGAAGTATTAAAATGTGCAAACAATCTTGTTCACTCAAGCACTCTTGGCAGGCGTGATCAACTGATTAATAAAACATGAATAACTGGACCATCTGGTGCTGGCCCCAAGTTGCAGGGATTAAGAAAGGTGTGGCTTTGTTAATTGGTTCAGAAATAACTGTCCTGGGTCCCGGGTAGAGGGGTCTCCCTCTTTCTGAGGTTGTGGGACATTAAAATAAAGAAAGAATAAAACAGTTCTGGAAAGAAGTGTCCTGCCTAGAGGGTTGTTCTGCGTAGTGGGGTGGTCCTTTAGTAAGGTTTTACTGTAATATTTACAGGAGTAATATCAACTCAGTTAAACTATTCAGAAAACATCATTACAAAGATTTTTGTTGTCTGAATTTTACATACCACTAACAGTCTTTCATAACATGGATTTGATATTCATATTACAGTGATATAGCGCTAGCTTCACCATGATTGTATGTAGGTATTCACATAAAAGGGATATAAGGCTAATTGTACCATTATAAACCTCTG
The DNA here is from genome assembly GCA_007844125.1 of Sinonovacula constricta. NCBI lineage: Eukaryota > Metazoa > Mollusca > Bivalvia > Cardiida > Solecurtidae > Sinonovacula > Sinonovacula constricta. Next base: position 89,485,870 of record CM017555.1, read on the forward strand.
TAGGATGAGGTATAATTTTACTATACAGAATATTTCAATCATATTAACTTAAAACCAAATTACCTGGACCAACAAAATGTAGTTTGGTAAACAATGCAAGTGCTGGAATGGGTACAATGCACACATTTTAATAAGCACTCACTGACACAGACTGTATGCATTATGCAGTTAGCACCCTTGATTACGTGAGCGGGAAAAACCAGCATTCTATTTTTAGCCCCATGTCACATGGGACATTATGGACTGTCGAATGACATGTATCTGACAATTTTGTAAAGCAAATTCATGAGAGGCATAACTATATAGCATGCCGTTAATACCTGACATAAAAGGCGTATAGTGCTAGGTTCGCCCTAATTGTACATGTATGTTGTTGAAATGCTTGAAAGACATGCAACGATTTTCAATATCAAACTACATAAATGTCAAAATAATAAAAAAAGTAATGAATACTTACAGTACTGCCTAGTGTTGATAGAAGGGAAGCCAGCTTGGCTCTGGTTGGAGCTTGACAGCCCTGAATTATTATGAAATATATTAGTTAAACCAAATATGGTAAATTCTGAAAATCACTGTTGGTTATCTTATCCCAATAAATGCTGTACTTTACACTAAAATATTGGGTGATTATGAATACTAAGTTTGATAGCAAGCAGCAGTTTGAAATAAGACAGATATGTTAATGGTTCCATAAATATATATATATATATAGTTGCCTCTGATAGAGGCGACATTATCAAGTCATCACATTCACAGAAACAAACAAACATACATGTACAGAAGTTGGTTGAATAGACAATTCCATACATACACCTTTCGATATGATCACTTCTCTTTCTTAAGACTAAAACTAGGTATACAGAAGCTAACGGGATGGTCATCAGAGTCATAGCTGAACATGACATGATGTGTACTCATGGCTGTAAGATGGGTACTGGCATGATCCCCCAGATCTTTTCTTTACTCTGTCTTCAGTCAAAATGTTGGATTATTGAGGAAATAAAGAATGTTATTTAATCATTCTTTAAAATTACTGCATTTTAAAATTACTGCAAACTGTTGAAGTGGAAGAAGGCAAATTGATATGAAAACAAGCACAAAACTTTATACACTAATTCATTTTGGAACGGGGTCAGGTGGTAAATTCATCGCAGTGACAAAATCATGGTCACTATTGCTATGTCCAGATATTTTGGTGGAGGAAGAACCCAAACAAGTGTCTGCTTAGAACCAATGGCACACCACAGGTCACCTAAAAGACCTTCCCATATTATGTCCTTCATCAGATTGGGACTAGAAATCCATGCACTGAGAGATGAGTTCAGAGAACTTACAAGTTGGCAACACCATCTCTTGGCCACAGGCACTCCTTCACATTCTTGTTCTCAAATTTATAGCAGTAAGCCTTAATATATGTCAGTGCAAATCATGTAGCACTAGTAAGTAATCAAAAAAATAAAGATAAAAGTTTTTGTCTGTCAAATGAAATACAATAACCATTGTTTATATCTTAACAAAACATGAAAAAAGAGGTGAGTGATAAAAAATAATTTGTAATTATGTATATACCCCTCTACAATATTCTACCAAGGTGTGATGACAGAATCATCTTAGGAGTTTCAATTAGGTTTAAGAACACAAAACACCAGGTTTTCCAGCTAACCTGTGGTGTGCTGATGGTTCTACCCAGACGTAGTCTGGGGTCTTCCTCAACCAATAATTAGCTGGACATTGCCCCTATGACCATAATTGTGTCAGAGTGATGTAACAAAAAACAAATCAAACAAAACACCAGTATACTTCCGATGCAAAATAAAAACTGCAGCAGAAGTGTTTCCAAGTTGATTTAGCAATGTTGCATATTTTTTCATTACGTCAAATAAGGGACATGGCTGGTTGTATTTACATGTATACACATGTTCCAAGGTAAAGTTTTGAATGCAGATTTGAACTTTTTGTGTTCATTTTTGGAGAAGTCAATGTGTGCACAGCTGGTACCTCTACATACAGGCATCTATGCACCTGGTCAAAGACATTCATTATGACGGTGATCACTTCTGTTCTGGGGTTGTTGTTGTTGGGGTTTTGTGGTTGTTGTTGTGGCCCACAACTTTTGGGTTGTTGTTGTTGTTGTGGGGGTGTTGTTGTTGTTGTTGTTGTGGGGTGTTGCTGGGGTTGTTGTTGTTGTGAGGGGTGTTGTTGTTGTTTGTTGTTGGGGGGGGGGGGGGGGTACCCTCTTTTTTCAACAGTTTTGAGACCTACACATAAAGAACTAATTAATGTGAACCTTTAACTCACCTCAAGATTGCGGTCAAACTCTGGCTTGATGGATCGTAGATGTTTCACAACAGGGAAAATGGCTAGAACGGTACTGAACTCTCGTTTGCCTATGTTTTTGCGAGAAAACGCTGCCAATGTCTACAACATAGAATTTAATTATATATGGGACAAGGGAAACAACCATCTTCTATTTGAAACATAAGATTGTATAAATCTGGAATGCAGCATATAATCCTATGTTTCTCGAAAGAATACTATTGTTTATCTTATACTGGCAGATTTCTAATTGCTACTTTCAAAGATAGGGTTTCAAAATGGAAAAAAGTAGTTTTGCATAAAAAAATTTGTTCACTTTTTAAATTTTGCCATATTTCATTATACATAAAACTTCCCATATTATTTTAATTAAAGTGTTGCCTTTACATTAACTTTGCCTTAAAGAGTATTCCTTGTATGGTTTGTCTAACATAAATTGCAAGTAAGAACTGATCTGTATTTTGGCTTGGGTGAAATCGGAATTTCTAATTCAGATGTACAGTCTAAAAATAAATTAAGACTTGTAATTAAATGAAGTTTATACAGAAAAGTAACAGCCATCTACTTTCCATAGAGAGAATATGACCTTTTTATAATCTTATATTACTTTTAATAAAAATAATAGGAAAAGTAAAAAAATATTATTTCACACAAAAGTAAAATATGTATTGCATTTGTATAGTATAAATATAGATCTGCAGACAATTTTCACACTCAAAAAATAAAAAAAAACTTAGAGAAAAAACAAAACTTTAAGTTTACATTCAAATGTAAAAAAAACAACCACACATAGGTGAACACATTGAAGGATTGTTTTTTCAAAGGAAAGGCAAATAAAAAAGAAAAAGACTAATGAATGGCTTGCATTTGATACACCTTTACATTCAATTAACAACCAATAAAGTCATGTGTGTTAAGTGTTCACCAATTAGGGCAATCAGGGTACAGTCAATCAGCAATCAAGAGTGATGGACATCAGAAAGTGCACAGCACAATGCATCCCTAAAATTCAATGATTTTTTAAACTATTACAAAATGTATCCACAGAGACACTTTAACTTAAACACGAAAAAATGTAAGCAAATAAAATATTAAGATTAAAGAGGAATCCAAATAACTTTAAATCAAACTTAAATTACAGTGTAGAGTTATCATAAACAATAAAGATTGACATTGATCTGGATAATTAGGATCCAATTAAGCAATGTGTGAAGTGTTCACCAATCAGTGCAAGGTATCCAATTATTCAATTAGATGACTGTCAATCATCAATCAAGAGTAAAGGACATCAAAGCCCCTGTACCAAGCCAGGCTGGCTTATAGTGACACCTTGGGCAGGTAATGAGTGAATCATGTGACTGGTCAGGTGACTACAGTAATTGGGAGATGCTGGACCTATATAACAGACACAGAATTAATTACAATCATTCAATTACAGCTTCAGCATAGTAGCAGTACCTGGGTGTGCACAAGGTAAGAAATTAAAACTAACTACAGGACTATAGAAAACACAAACAAAGGACATGCATACAAATGCTTTAAATTATACATATTGTAATTTGGAAAATGACATGCAAATTTATGTGATAAAACATGATAACATAACATGCAACTACATACAAAATAAACGTTTTTATTACTGAAAAACAAAATAAGTATTTTTTTTTTGCAGTAAAAACAATCATAATAAATCAAATATTAGAATAAACATCAAAAACTACCAAAGAACCAAGAAGAGGGCATGTTTGCAAAGTACAGTTTATTATACAACTAAAACTAATCTGTTCTTGTAAAGACCAGAGACAGGTACCTTAGAAGAACTTGATGCTGTTGCCTATTTCTTGGTACATGTCTAGTGCTGGTGATTATATAACTGTGATTATGTAACCTGTGCTTAGAATCAGGGTCAGATACCACCAAAGAACTCTTCAAGAGAAAAAATACTGTTGTCTAGTTCTTGGTACATGTTCAGTGCTGGTGATTTTAAAACTAGCACTAGCCTGTGCTTAGGATCAGGTACAAAAATCAACAAGATGACAGATGCTTTACCTATTGTATGGTACACACCCAATGCAAGTAATTATACAACTAGCACTAGCCTATGCTTTGGATCAGGAACAAAAACCATCTGGAGGAAAGAAACTCTTGCCTATTTCTTGGTACATGTTGCTGGTGATTTTAAAACTAGCACCAGCCTGTGCTTAGGATCAGGGACAGATTCCGTCAAAGAACTCAACAATAGGACCTATACTGTTGCCTATTTCTTGGTACATGCCCAGTCCTGGTGATTTTAAGGCTAGCACTAGCCTGTGCTTAGGACCAGGAACAAATACCTTCAGGAGGAAAGATACTCTTGTCTATTTCTTGGTACATGTTAAGTGCTGGTGATTTTAAAACTAGCACTAGCATGTGCTTAGTATCAGGGACAGATACCATCAAAGAAAACATGTTTAGTGCTGGGGATTTTAAAACTAGCACTAGTCTGTGCTAGAATCAGGGACAGATATCATCAAAGAAAACATGTTTAGTGCTGGTGATTTTAAAACTAGCACTAGCCTGTGCTTAGAATCAGGGACAGATACCATCAAGCATCTTTTCATGAGGACAGATACTGTTGCCTATTTCTTGGTACATGCCCAGTGCTTGTAATTATGCAACTAGCACTAGCCTGTGCTTAGGATCAGGAACAAATACCACCAAGAGGAAAAAAACTTGCCTATTTCTTGGTACATGTTTCAGTGCTGGTGATTTTAAAACTAGCACTAGCCTGTGCTTAGAATCAGGGACAGATACAATCGAGCTTCTTTTATGAGGACAGATACTGTTGCCTATTTCTTGGTACATGCCCAGTGCTTGTAATTATGCAACTAGCACTAGCCTGTGCTTAGAATCAGGGACAGATACCATCAAGTATCTCTACAAGAGGAAATATACTGTTGCCTGTTTCTTGGTACATGCCCAGTGCTTGTAATTATGCAACTAGCACTAGCCTGTGCTTAGAATCAGGGACAGATACCATCAAGCATCTTTTCATGAGGATAAATACTCTTACCTATTTCTTGGTACATGCTTAGTCCTGGTGATTTAAAAACTAGCACAAGCCTGTGCTTAGGGTCAGGGACAAACACCATCAAAGAACTCAACAAGAAGTCACATACTGTTGCCTATTCTTGGTACATGCCGAGTGCTTGTAATTATACAACTAGCACTAGTCTGTGCTTAGAATCAGGGCCAGATACCATCAAGTATCTCTACAAGAGGAAATATACTGTTGCCTGTTTCTTGGTACATGCCCAGTGCTGGTAATTAAGTAACTAGCACTAGCCTGTGCTTAGGATCAGGGACAAGTACTATCAAAGATCTCTACAAGAGAAAAGATACTGTTGCCTACATCTTGGTACATGCTCAGTGCTGGTGATTTTATAATTAGCACTAGCCTGTGTCTAGGCTCAAGGACAGATAACATCACCAAAAATCAACAAGAGGACAGATGCTTTTGCCTATTTTATGGTACACAACCAGTTTAGCTTATATTACAACTAGCATTAGCCTGTGTTTAGGATCAGAGACAGATACCATCAACAGACTCAACAAGAGGACAAATAGTGTTGCCTATTTCTTGGTACATATTCAGTGATGGAGATTTTAAAAGCAGCACTAGCCTGTGCTGGGATTTATACAACTAGCATTAGCCTGTGCTTTGGACCAGAGACCATCAAAAACCATCAAATAAGATACCATCAAAGAACTCAACAAGAGGTCACATACTGTTGCCTATTTCTTGGTACATGACCAGTGCTTGTAATTTTACAACTAGCACTAGTCTGTGCTTAGAATCAGGGCCAGATACCATCAAGTATCTCTTCAAGAGGAAATATACTGTTGCCTATTTCTTGGTACATGCCCAGTGCTGGTAATTATGTAACTAGCACTAGCCTGTGCTTAGAATCAGGGCCAGATACCATCAAGTATCTCTTCAAGAGGAAATATACTGTTGCCTGTTTCTTGGTACATGCCCAGTGCTTGTAATTATACACCTAGCACTAGTCTGTGCTTAGAATCAGATACAGATACAATCAAAGAACTCAACAAGAGGAGAGGTACTGTTGCCTACATCTTGGTACATGCCCAGTGCTGGTAATTATGTAACTAGCACTAGCCTGTGCTTAGAATCAGGTACAGATATCATCAAGTATCTCTTCAAGAGGAAAGATACTGTTGCCTACATCTTGGTACATGCCCAGTGCTGGTGATTATATAATTAGCACTAGCCTGTGCTTAGGATCAGGGACAGATACCATTAACAAAAATGAACAAGAGGACAGATGTTTTTGTCTATTTTATGGTACACAACCAGTGTAGCTAATTTTACAACTAGCATTAGTCTGTGTTTAGGACCAGAGACAGATACCATCAACAGACTCAACAAGACAACATAAACTGTTGCCTAATTTCTTGGTAAATGCCCAGTGCTGGTAATTATACAACTAGCACTAGCCTCTGCTAAGGATCTGGGACAGGTATCATAAAACAACTCCACAAGAGGACAGATATTGAAGCCTACTTCTTGGTACATGTTCAGTGCTGGTGATTTTAAAACTAGCACTAGCCTGTGCTTAGGATCAGGGACAGATTCTGTCAAAGAACTCAACAAGAGCAAAGATACTGTTGCCTATTTCTTGATACATGTTCAGTGCTTGTCATAATACAACTAGCACTAGCTTGTGCTTAGAATCAGGAACAGATACCGCCAAAGAACAAAAGTAAAGATACTGTTGCCTATTTCTTGGTACATGCTTAGTGCTTGTAATAATACAACTAGCACTAGCCTGTGCTTAGGATCATGGACAGATACCACCAAAGATCTCTTCAAGAGGAAAGATACGGTTGCCTATTTCTTGGTACATGCCCAGTGCTGGTATTTATACAACTAGCACTAGCCTGTGCTTAGGATATGGGACAGATGCCATCAATAGACTCAACAAGACGACATATACTGTTGCCTTATTTCTTGGTACATTCCCAGTGCTGGTAATTATGTAACTAGCATTAGCCTGTGCTTAGGATCAGGGACAAATACCATCAAAGATCTCTACAAAAGAAAAGATACTGTTGCCTACATCTTGGTACATGTTCAGTGCTGGTGATTTTATAATTAGCACTAGCCTGTGCTTAGGATCAGGGACAGATACCATTAACAGACACAACAAGACAACAAAAACTGTTGCCTAATTTCTTGGTACATGCCCAGTGCTGGTATTTATACAACTAGCACTAGCCTGTGCTTAGGATATGGGACAGATGCCATCAATAGACTCAACAAGACAACATATACTGTTGCCTTATTTCTTGGTACATGCCGAGTGCTGGTAATTATACAACTAGCACTAGCCTGTGCTTAGGATCAGGAACAAATACCATCTGGAGGAAAGATACTTTTGCCTATTGCTTGGTACATGTTTAGTGCTGATGATTTTAAAACTAGCATTAGCCTGTGTTTAGGATCAGGGCCAGATACGATCAAGTATCTCTTCAAGAGGAAATATACTGTTGCCTGTTTTTTGGTACATGCCCAGTGCTTGTAATTATACAACTAGCACTAGTCTGTGCTTAGAATCAGGGCCAGATACCATCAAGTATCTCTTCAAGAGGAAATATACTGTTGCCTGTTTCTTGGTACATGACCAGTGCTGGTAATTATGTAACTAGCACTAGCCTGTGCTTAGAATCAGATACCATCAAAGAACTCAACAAGAGGAAAGATACTGTTGCCTACTTCTTGGTACATGTTCAGTGCTGGTGATTTTAAAACTAGCACTAGCCTGTGCTTAGGATCAGGGACAGATACCATCAACAAAAATCAACAAGAGGACAGATGTTTTTGCCTATTTTATGGTACACAGCCAGTTTAGCTAATAATACAACTAGCATTAGTCTGTGTTTATGATCAGAGACAGATACCATCAACAGACTCAACAAGACAACATAAACTGTTGCCTAATTTCTTGGTAAATGCCCAGTGCTGGTAATTATACAACTAGCACTAGCCTCTGCTAAGGATCTGGGACAGGTATCATAAAACAACTCCACAAGAGGACAGATATTGTAGCCTACTTCTTGGTACATGTCCAGTGCTGGTGATTTTAAAACTAGCACTAGCCTGTGCTTAGGATCAGGACAGATACCGCCAAAGAACTCAACAAAAGTAAAGATACTGTTGCCTTTTTCTTGGTACAGGCCCAGCGCTTGTAATTATATAACTAGCACTAGCCTGTGCTTAGGATCAGGGACAGATTCTGTCAAAGAACTCAACAAGAGCAAAGATACTGTTGCCTATTTCTTGGTACACGTTCAGTGCTTGTAATAATACAACTAGCACTAGCCTGTGCTTAGGATATGGGACAGATGCCATCAATAGACTCAACAAGACGACATATACTGTTGCCTTATTTCTTGGTACATGCCCAGTACTGGTATTTATATAACTAGCACTAGCCTGTGCTTAGGATCAGGAACAAATACCATCTGGAGGAAAGATACTTTTGCCTATTACTTGGTACGTGTTTAGTGCTGATGATTTTAAAACTAGCACTAGTCTGTGCTTAGGACCTGAAACAGATACCATCAAAACGAACTCAACAAGAAGACAAATAGTGTTGCCTATTTCTTAGCACATATTCAGTGATGCAGATTTTAAAAGTAGCACTAGCCTGTGCTGGGATTTTTACAACTAGTATTAGCCTGTGCTTTGGACCAGAGACCATCAAAAACCATCAAATAAGATACCATCAAAGAACTCAACAAGAGGTCACATACTGTTGCCTTTTTTTTGGTACATGCCTAGTGCTTGTAATTATACAACTAGCACTAGTCTGTGCTTAGAATCAGGGCCAGATACGATCAAGTATCTCTTCAAGAGGAAATATACTGTTGCCTGTTTTTTGGTACATGCCCAGTGCTTGTAATTATACAACTAGCACTAGTCTGTGCTTAGAATCAGGGCCAGATACCATCAAGTATCTCTTCAAGAGGAAATATACTGTTGCCTGTTTCTTGGTACATGACCAGTGCTGGTAATTATGTAACTAGCACTAGCCTGTGCTTAGAATCAGATACCATCAAAGAACTCAACAAGAGGAAAGATACTGTTGCCTACTTCTTGGTACATGTTCAGTGCTGGTGATTTTAAAACTAGCACTAGCCTGTGCTTAGGATCAGGGACAGATACCATCAACAAAAATCAACAAGAGGACAGATGTTTTTGCCTATTTTATGGTACACAGCCAGTTTAGCTAATAATACAACTAGCATTAGTCTGTGTTTATGATCAGAGACAGATACCATCAACAGACTCAACAAGACAACATAAACTGTTGCCTAATTTCTTGGTAAATGCCCAGTGCTGGTAATTATACAACTAGCACTAGCCTCTGCTAAGGATCTGGGACAGGTATCATAAAACAACTCCACAAGAGGACAGATATTGTAGCCTACTTCTTGGTACATGTCCAGTGCTGGTGATTTTAAAACTAGCACTAGCCTGTGCTTAGGATCAGGACAGATACCGCCAAAGAACTCAACAAAAGTAAAGATACTGTTGCCTTTTTCTTGGTACAGGCCCAGCGCTTGTAATTATATAACTAGCACTAGCCTGTGCTTAGGATCAGGGACAGATTCTGTCAAAGAACTCAACAAGAGCAAAGATACTGTTGCCTATTTCTTGGTACACGTTCAGTGCTTGTAATAATACAACTAGCACTAGCCTGTGCTTAGGATATGGGACAGATGCCATCAATAGACTCAACAAGACGACATATACTGTTGCCTTATTTCTTGGTACATGCCCAGTACTGGTATTTATACAACTAGCACTAGCCTGTGCTTAGGATCAGGAACAAATACCATCTGGAGGAAAGATACTTTTGCCTATTACTTGGTACGTGTTTAGTGCTGATGATTTTAAAACTAGCGCTAGTCTGTGCTTAGGACCTGAAACAGATACCATCAAAACGAACTCAACAAGAAGACAAATAGTGTTGCCTATTTCTTAGCACATATTCAGTGATGCAGATTTTAAAAGTAGCACTAGCCTGTGCTGGGATTTTTACAACTAGTATTAGCCTGTGCTTTGGACCAGAGACCATCAAAAACCATCAAATAAGATACCATCAAAGAACTCAACAAGAGGTCACATACTGTTGCCTATTTCTTGGTACATGCCCAGTGCTTGTAATTATACAACTAGCACTAGTCTGTGCTTAGAATCAGGGCCAGATACCATCAAGTATCTCTTCAAGAGGAAATATACTGTTGCCTGTTTCTTGGTACATGCCCAGTGCTGGTAATTATGTAACTAGCACTAGCCTGTGCTTAGAATCAGACACAGATACCATCAAAGAACTCAACAAGAAGAAAGATACTGTTGCCTACATCTTGGTACATGCTCAGTGCTGGTAATTATACAACTAGCACTAGCCTGTGATTAGAATCAGATACAGATATCATCAAAGATCTCTACAAGAGAAAAGATACTGTTGCCTACATCTTGGTACATGCTCAGTGCTGGTAATTATACAACTAGCACTAGCCTGTGATTAGGATCAGGGACAGATACATACCATCAACAAAAATCAACAAGAGAACAGATGCTTTTGTCTATTTTATGGTACACAACCAGTGTAGCTAATTTTACAACTAGCATTAGTCTGTGTTTAGGATCAGAGACAGATACCATCAACAGACTCAACAAGACAACATAAACTGCTGCCTAATTTCTTGGTAAATGCCCAGTGCTGGTAATTATACAACTAGCACTAGCCTCTCCTAAGGATCTGGGACAGGTATCAAAAACAACTCAACAAGAGGACAGATATTGTAGCCTACTTCTTGGTACATGTTCAGTGCTGGTTATTTTAAAACTAGCATTAGCCTGTGCTTAGGATCAGGGACAGATACCGCCAAAGAACTCAACAAAAGTAAAGATACTGTTGCCTTTTTCTTGGTACAGGCCCAGCGCTTGTAATTATACAACTACCACTAGCCTGTGCTTAGGATCAGGGACAGATTCTGTCAAAGAACTCAACAAGAGCAAAGATACTGTTGCCTATTTCTTGGTACATGTTCAGTGCTTGTAATAATACAACTAGCACTAGCCTGTGCTTAGGATCATGGACAGATACCGCCAAAGAACTCAACAAAAGCAAAGATACTGTTGCCTATTTCTTGGTACATGCTCAGTGCTTGTAATAATATAACTAGCACTAGCCTGTGCTTAGGATCAGGGACAGATACCGCCAAAGAACTCAACAAAAGCAAAGATACTGTTGCCTATTTCTTGGTTCATGTTCAGTGCTTGTAATAATATAACTAGCACTAGCCTGTGCTTAGGATCAGGGACAGATACCACCAAAGAACTCAACAAAAGCAAAGATACTGTTGCCTATTTCTTGGTTCATGTTCAGTGCTTGTAATAATACAACTAGCACTAGCCTGTGCTTAGGATCAGGGACAGATAACATCAAAGATCTCTACAAGAGAAAAGATACTCTTGCCTATTTCTTGGTACATGTTCAGTGCTTGTGATTTTAAAACTAGCACTAGCCTGTGCTTAGGATCAGGGACAAGTACCATCAAAGATCCCTTCAAGAGGATAGATACGGTTGCCTATTTCTTGGTACATGCCCAGTGCTGGTATTTATACAACTAGCACTAGCCTGTGTTTAGGATCAGGGACAGATTCCGTCAAAGAACTCAACTCATGAGCAAAGATACTGTTGCCTATTTCTTGGTACATGTTCAGTGCTGGTGATTTTAAAACTAGCACTAGCCTGTGCTTAGGGTCAGGGACAGATTCTGTCAAAGAACACAACAATAGGACCTATATTGTAGCCTACTTCTTGGTACATGTTCAGCGCTGTTGATTTTAAAACTAGCACTAGCCTGTGCTTAGGATTAGGGACATGCTTCATCAAAGAACACATGTGCAGTGAAGGTAATTTTAAAACTAGCACTAGCCTGTGCTTAGATCAGGGACAGGCATCATCAAAGAACTCCACAACAGGACAGATACTGTTGCCTACTTCTTGGAAGATGCCCAGTGCTGCTGATTTTAAAATTAGTACTAGCCTATGCTTAGAATCAGGGTCATATACCATCAAGTATCTTCAACAGGGAAGAAACTAGCCTAGCACTAGCCTGTGCTGAGAATCAGACAGATACCATCAAAAAAAGAGGAAAGATACTGTTGCCTTTTTCTTAGTACAAGTCCAGAGCTGGTGATTTTAAAACAAGCACTAGCCTGTGCTTAGGATCAGGGACAGATTCCGTCAAAGAACTCAACAATAGGACCTATACTGTTGCCTATTTCTTGGTACATACCAAGGGCTGGCGATTATATTATTAGCACTAGCCTGAGCTTAGGATCAGGGAGAGATACCATAAACAATCTCAACAATAGGACAGATACTGTTGCCTACATCTTGATACATGTTCAGTGCTGGTGATTTTAAAACTAGCACTAGCCTGTGCTAAGGATCAGGGACAGGTACCATCAAAGAAGTCAACAAAAGTGATTATGGTTGGAAGTGATAAAAGCTCATACTTTCATCTCCTAAAATCTAAGTCACAGAAGTCTTAGACTCACCTCGCCTTCACTGACGACTGCCTCCAGACCAGGCTGTACAATATTATCATACACATTTCGCTGATGCTTCTCAGGAAGTATCTGTACAAGAAGTTGCTGCTCACTCTGAAAATAATCCATTGCAGAAAAAAATAATTCAATAAATAACAAAACTGTTCAACAAATCTCATCCACACAAAAGCTGAATAAAAACTAACTCTCTCAACAGCAAATATATTATACACTTGGCTACAATCTAAAACTTTGTCACCAACCCATGGTGCAGTTAATGAAACTATGTCTTCTTTATCAAAAATGTTTATCACAATGTTTCTCAATTTTTTTATCCTATCCAATGCTTCAGTCATCCAGAAACAGTTGTCAAGGGAAATATAATTCTGCCCATATTCTTTTAGCATGCCAGAAACACATTATACTGCCACAAAACCAACCAGCCATAGAAATGTATTTTTTAGTAGCGCTTGAAAACCAGCTATACCATATATAGCTCTGTATCTTTATATAAAGGCAGCTATACCATATATAGCTTTAAATAAAGCCTGCTATACCATATATAGCTCAACAGCTTTATATTTCATTCTAATGAGGTATTTTCAGAAATGTGATCAAACCTCTGGCCTTCACTAGCTGGAAAGAATATTCTGCTATAAAATTAAACCATATCTTATGTAAGTGCTTACCATACTTTCTCACTTGTAAGACTATTCGCTTATAAGATGACCCCCTCCCCACCCTACTTCACCTGTGAAATTGCCGGTTTCTGCTTCGACCCGCTTATAAGACTAGGCGAAAAAATGAACAGGAGCGTCGACCAGTCATGCTGTCTCAACAAAAGGGTTAATTGGTAAACAGTGACTGTAATTTTCACATGTTGCGGGATGTATCTAGTCTCAGCTGCACTGCTATCCTGTAGTGAGCGGCGGCATGACATTAATTTCTTTGATCTACGTCACCAAGTCTGGTATGACAGTACACGATATATCGGGGAACAGTGCACTGTCCTTGTGTACATGATGCCAATCAATAATAAAATGGAGAAATGTAATCGGCAGCTGCATATAAAAACACATCATTCACTCCCTCACTGTCAAACTGCTCCGATTGATATCACCTTGACAACAGCTTATCTCAGAGTCTGTCACTTGACCTGTGTTATGAGCAAGTCTACACAGAAACGCCAATTACAGCTTGGTGTATTTGGTTAAAGTTGAAAGTTTGTTTCAGTATTTACTGACGGATATAAGCCGTGTTTCATGCAGAACAAACGGAAATGTATGTGAGACAGTTAATCGTTGACCCACAGAGTTCAAAGTTCAATTAAGGTAAATTATCGGTGGTCGATAATGACGGCACGTCAGGTCATTACATAACTGCTAACAAGTTTATGTTTATGTGGTATGTTTTCGCCCTAAAGCAATGTGAACTTTTTGCCAGGTCGCTAGACCCTGCTTATAAGACGAGCCCCACACTTTGAACATGAAATTTAAAGGAAAAATCCCCGTCTTATAAGTGAGAAAATACGGTATTGAAAATTAGACAACAACAAAAAACATGTTAACAGGCTTTAAGCCAAAATTGATGTTCATTTTACTAAGAAAAGAAAGCAACATTAACAAACCTGCATCAGTTTAAGAAGTGAAGTAAGCTCTGTGATATACACTTCAATGTCCACCTCACAAAGGTCTTCTCTCATGGCCTCTACAGCTGAACCCTGGCGCTTGTGACCTAAGAAAATGAAACACCTTGCTTATTTATACCATAAAAGATGACATTAAATGTGCAACATTTAGTTTAGTTTTCTGTTTTTTGCTTAAAAATTATTTATATACTTTTTAAATAGCTCATAGAAAAGTTGTCAACCATATGTCTGTTCAGTATTAAATTTCAGTTGTGTATTGTTTATTGTGTAAATTGTATTTTTCTTCTTCCACAGAAAAGAAGAGGCTATTGCTACTAACACAAAGGTATTGTATGCAGAAAGGCAAATTAGAATATACACATATCCAAAATCTGCCTAAATAACAAATTATCGCATTGTTAAACTAATTAACTTATTCTCTGAGGCATTTATGGCTGGTTTTCATTACTTTCATTTTAAGAGAAATTGTTGACTTCTGAACAATGGAAAAAATGCCAACATACCTGGATCAAATGGTGATTTCATTAGTGCAGTGGTGGCTTTTTTCGAAAAGCTTGTGAAATGTCTGAAAACAAACATGGAAACAGGTATTACAATAATTAGAAATGGGAACAAAAGATAAATAAAGGAATGTCAGTATTTAATTTGAATGCAGAGCTATTTATTATGTATACAAATGCTTACAGTGTGGTAAGATTGTATGTTTTGTATGCTGTTTTGTTACATTACACCAATTATGGTCATAAATATACAACATCCAGCTTATTATTGGTGGAGGAAGACTCTAGACTTAAGTCTTGGTAGAACCACCGGTGCACCACAGGTTAGCTGGAAAACCTCTACAGATAGTTCTTGCCCCGATGTGGACTTGAACCCACATGGTGAGAGTGTGGAAATACATGTCATACACTCTAACCGCTCAGCCATGGGCACCCCTTAATGACAGAACATAGAATGGAAATACAGCATGAAGAAACTCAAGGATTTTAGGTGTCCCATATAAGTCAACACGGCACTGACATAATGGTATGGACTTGCATTTGGTACAAATTATTTTAACTTAACAATTTGTACAGAGAATAAGACAGATAATATCAGCTTGGGTGCACACTTAGCTTAAGAGAAAATGTGTGCCCTACATTTTACTTAACACCGCCATTATGGTGTTTATGTATTTTAATAAAGAAAATGAACTTACCCAAACTTTTTCATGCTTTTTCTGCCTGGTGTGTCTTTGTTTCGGTTGAATTTACCAGTCTGCAAATTTAGCAATACATTTAATGTTCTCCTCTTTATGTTTTATACTTTAACTTTATAAATCATATAAATGTGGGTTCACAGTAAACATAAGTTCATCTATATTTGCCTATATTTCAACAACAGTGGTTATTTTTTTAATACTGGTTATGGAGCAAGATATATATTGTTTTTTTTAGGATAATGACTAGTTTTAATGTATCAGAACAGATGAAGGGGGTGCAACCGAGAACTAGACATACTTTTATATTTTACTTGATACTAAGTCCAGAAATTAAAATGTTTTTGTTGTTTGTTTTTTTGTTGTTGTTTTTTTACAGTAAATTTGAAGTTAATTTCATGATCAATTAGAACTGCAAGTTGATTTCAGCTAAGCCAATGATGCTAACATACCATAGCAGGTGAATGAGGTAATGCCTGGGTCATACTGGCCCCGCTGGAAGACTTCATATGCTCCTTTAATCTGAAATTGTAAACACAATTATCTACCAGATGCTACCTATACTCTTATGTACTTTTAGACATACATCACAGTGACAAGATTATAGTCATTATAGCCAATTCAATCTATTTTGGATGAGGAAAAACCCAGACAAATGTCTGGGTAGAACCACTGGCACACTGAAGTCAGCTGGAAAACCTCACAAAGTCTTGTCCCATGCACTGAGAAGCTGAAATGTCAGAGAAGTTACAAGTCTGCATCTCTATTCTTCAGTCAAAGGCCCCATCAAGTTAATACTCTAGGGAAAAAATTGTAACTGCGATTTGGTATAAGTATCTCTTCGTTTAATATATGGCACTTTGCTATGGTTTTCATAAAACCATATTGTAGGAATTTATTTCAATCTGCACATTGTGATCATTCTAGTAAGTAATAGAAATCAAAGTGAAATAAGGATTTTGACATGCACAAAAGACTGCTTCACCTGCAGTTCTACTGTTTAGACATGGTTCCCTGCTCTACCCACAAAAGAAAATCATCAGTGAGAGAAATAAATCAAAATATTGGTAAGGATTACCGGGATATCTAAATCTAAAACTCTAGACCCCACCCCCACCTACCATGTACTGTGATTGACGGCTAATAATTACATCTAATTCTAACTCTAGACACCCCATATACCTACCCTATG
Organism: Sinonovacula constricta; assembly: GCA_007844125.1. Taxonomy (NCBI): domain Eukaryota; kingdom Metazoa; phylum Mollusca; class Bivalvia; order Cardiida; family Solecurtidae; genus Sinonovacula; species Sinonovacula constricta. Next base: position 89,502,857 of record CM017555.1, read on the forward strand.
AGTGACTGGTAGTAATAAACGCACATCTAAATCTAAAATTCTATAAGCCCCTTACACCTATCCTATGACTGACCAGTAATTATTATATCTTAATCTAAAATTCTATGTGTCCCTTATACCTACCCTGTGATTGAGAGGTAATTATTATACATACATCTTTATCTAAAGTGTAAATGCCCCCTATACCTACCATGTCAGTGACCAGTAATTATTATATCTAACTAGCTTTAGATGCCCTTTATACCTACCCTGTGAGTGACTTGATAAGCATGCTAGACCTCATGGTGATGTAGTGTTTGAGGAATTCAGTTGTGTTGCCATTGGTGATAAGCCATCGGCTGATGTCACTCAGTTCATCCACAACCTTCTCAGGCAGGTGCTCTATAAGGTTGTCTGGATCAGTCTGCAATTCTGACCAACCGTTCACTTCATTAGTATTGGTGGACAGAGTATCTACTTCATTATTTTTCTAAATACATGGCAGCTACCAATTATAGTCAGTATAGCGATGTCCTGTTATTTTGGAGAAAGAGACCACAGGACATTTTTCTGACTAGAACCACTGCTGCACAGCCGTCCAAAATTAATGAGTTATATAAGGGAAGATAATAGAAAAATATTAACTTTTCTAACAATTCAAAGTTTTTCAATGGCTATTGTCAGTTTTAAGCGTATTTGATTTTTTTTAATCAAAACTTTTTTCTAAAATGACATAAAAATAATGGACTTTAAAAGATCTGTGCAAGCAATGATAGATTAGTATTTTTATTTATTTTATAAAAAAACACAATTATGTCATATTAGTGATGTCTTGCTATTATTGGTGGAGGAAGATCCCAGACAAAAGTACACAGAGCACCACAGGTCAGTTGAAAGACCTCCATGAAAAAAAAGATTTTACCCTGACCAAGTGTAGTTATTGCTTGAACTGTAAAAGTCCAGGATTTGGAAATGTTTCACCTACCATCATCTTGTCCAAGCATGTCCAATATAATAACTGGAGGCACAGGGCGTCCATGTCGAGCCAACAATGTCTGAAACTCTACTTGTAGACACTCCTTTCCCTGCTCAAACAGACCAGCCTGAAACAAAAACTCACTTAATGGGATGAGGTGTATGACCTCAATAAAAAAGCACTTTTTTCCTTCACAGAAACTGTTCATCTATATCCAATAAGTAGCCATTTTAACCAAAGCACCAATATCCAGGCTAGGACCTCTAATAACTCTTAGCATTTAGTTTGCGAAGTACAAATTATTTTGACTTAGACAAATGGTGCTGGTTCTCATCAGCCAGCTCCTGCTAGGTGTCTGTTCAAGACCTACAATATCTGCTTTCAAGTCCTTATTGATTTATAGTGTAGCCTGTGCATGAAGCTGTCAGCAGATAACAAGATTAGTTTGTATTGTTAAAAAAATGAAGTAAAACAGGTCAAAGGTTAACAAGAGCTGTCCCAGAATAGCAAGATCAAATAGTCAAGTGCTAGAAAGTATGAAGTAAGCTTGACAACATCTGCAGACAAAAGTGGTTTTATGGGTTGTTCTTGGACTTGTTGACCAGGTGTTAGGATAGTGTGACTGAACCTAATATTATAACAGTATCCATGGCAACACTAATGGTAGCAATATCTCAGCTTCGAGAGGATAACATCTAGATTAAACAACAAAAATTAATTTAAAAAACAGAAATAACTTGCATCAATTACATACATCTTAAAAGATGCCAGAGATCATGTACACATTCAGTGGCACAAGGTGTAATATTGCTCCAATAAGAAGAAAATTGATTCATTAATTATTATTATTGTTCGTACCACATCCCTTAGTTCTGTTGTGTTCTGATTGTTTTTCTTGAAGTAATTGAGAGCCTCTAGAATCTTGTCCATCTGCTGTATGTACCGATCCAGACCGTGCAACTCTGGCCTACACAAAACAACACAATACATGATAATTAAAAATATAATTCTTTATCTATTAAGTTGATTAAGATGTAAGTAGTACTAACAGTTCTGTTCTTCTGTGACTATTAATACCACTACATTATGAGTTACACTACTACCAGCGACGATAAATACCACTGCAGTAATAGCTACACCACCACAAATTACTATTAATACCACTACAGTGATAGCTACACTACTACCAGTGACTATTAATACCACTACAGTATTAGCTACACTACTACCAGTGACTATTATTCTCACTACAGTAATAGCTACACTACTACCAGTGACTATTAATACCACTACAGTAATAGCTACACTACTACCAGTGACTATTAATACCACTGCAGTAATAGCTACACTACTACCAGTGACTATTATTCTCACTACAGTAATAGCTACACTACTACCAGTGACTATTAATACCACTACAGTAATAGCTACACTACTACCAGTGACTATTAATACCACTGCAGTAATAGCTACACTACTACCAGTGACTATTATTCTCACTACAGTAATAGCTACACTACTACCAGTGACTATTATTCTCACTACAGTAATAGCTACACTACTACCAGTGACTATTATTCTCACTACAGTAATAGCTACACTACTACCAGTGACTATTAATACCACTACAGTATTAGCTACACTACTACCAGTGACTATTAATACCACTACAGTAATAGCTACACTACTACCAGTGACTATTAATACCACTACAGTAATAGCTACACTACTACCAGCGACTATTAATACCACTACAGTATTAGCTACACTACTACCAGTGACTATTAATACCACTGCAGTAATAGCTACACTACTACCAGTGACTATTATTCTCACTACAGTAATAGCTACACTACTACCAGTGACTATTATTCTCACTACAGTAATAGCTACACTACTACCAGTGACTATTATTCTCACTACAGTAATAGCTACACTACTACCAGTGACTATTAATACCACTACAGTATTAGCTACACTACTACCAGTGACTATTAATACCACTACAGTATTAGCTACACTACTACCAGTGACTATTAATACCACTACAGTATTAGCTACACTACTACCAGTGACTATTATTCTCACTACAGTATTAGCTACACTACTACCAGTGACTATTAATACCACTACAGTATTAGCTACACTACTACCAGTGACTATTATTCTCACTACAGTAATAGCTACACTACTACCAGTGACTATTAATACCACTACAGTATTAGCTACACTACTACCAGTGACTATTAATACCACTACAGTAATAGCTACACTACTACCAGTGACTATTAATACCACTACAGTAATAGCTACACTACTACCAGTGACTATTAATACCACTACAGTATTAGCTACACTACTACCAGTGACTATTAATACCACTACAGTAATAGCTACACTACTACCAGTGACTATTAATACCACTACAGTAATAGCTACACTACTACCAGTGACTATTAATACCACTACAGTATTAGCTACACTACTACCAGTGACTATTAATACCACTACAGTATTAGCTGCAATACTACCAGTGACTATTATTCTCACTACAGTATTAGCTACACTACTACCAGTGACTATTAATACCACTACAGTATTAGCTACACTACTACCAGTGACTATTAATACCACTACAGTAATAGCTACACTACTACCAGTGACTATTATTCTCACTACAGTATTAGCTACACTACTACCAGTGACTATTAATACCACTACAGTATTAGCTACACTACTACCAGTGACTATTAATACCACTACAGTAATAGCTACACTACTACCAGTGACTATTATTCTCACTACAGTATTAGCTACACTACTACCAGTGACTATTAATACCACTACAGTATTAGCTACACTACTACCAGTGACTATTAATACCACTACAGTATTAGCTACACTACTACCAGTGACTATTAATACCACTACAGTAATAGCTACACTACTACCAGTGACTATTAATACCACTACAGTATTAGCTACACTACTACCAGTGACTATTAATACCACTACAGTATTAGCTACACTACTACCAGTGACTATTAATACCACTACAGATTAGCTGCACTACTACCAGTGACTATTATTCTCACTACAGTATTAGCTACACTACTACAGTGACTATTAATACCACTACAGTATTAGCTACACTACTACCAGTGACTATTAATACCACTACAGTAATAGCTACACTACTACCAGTGACTATTATTCTCACTACAGTATTAGCTACACTACTACCAGTGACTATTAATACCACTACAGTATTAGCTACACTACTACCAGTGACTATTAATACCACTACAGTATAGCTACACTACTACCAGTGACTTAATACCACTACAGTATTAGCTACACTACTACCAGTGACTATTAATACCACTACAGTATTAGCTACACTACTACCAGTGACTATTAATACCACTACAGTATTAGCTACACTACTACCAGTGACTATTAATACCACTGCAGTAATAGCTACACTACTACCAGTGACTATTAATACCACTACAGTATTAGCTACACTACTACCAGTGACTATTAATACCACTGCAGTAATAGCTACACTACTACCAGTGACTATTAATACCACTACAGTATTAGCTACACTACTACCAGTGACTATTAATACCACTACAGTATTAGCTACACTACTACCAGTGACTATTAATACCACTACAGTATTGATACACTACTACCAGTGACTATTAATACCACTACAGTAATAGCTACACTACTACCAGTGACTATTAATACCACTACAGTATAGCTACACTACTACCAGTGACTATTAATACCACTACAGTATAGCTACACTACTACCAGTGACTATTAATCTCACTACAGTAATAGCTACACTACTACCAGTGACTATTAATACCACTACAGTAATAGCTACACTACTACCAGGACATTAATACCACTACAGTAATAGCTACAACTACTACCAGTGACTATTAATACCACTACAGTATTAGCTACACTACTACCAGTGACTATTATTCTCACTACAGTATTAGCTACACTACTACCAGTGACTATTAATACCACTACAGTATTAGCTACACTACTACCAGTGACTATTAATACCACTACAGTATTAGCTACACTACTACCAGTGACTATTATTCTCACTACAGTAATAGCTACACTACTACCAGCGACTATTAATACCACTACAGTAATAGCTACACTACTACCAGTGACTATTAATACCACTACAGTATTAGCTACACTACTACCAGTGACTATTAATACCACTACAGTAATAGCTACACTACTACCAGTGACTATTAATACCACTACAGTATTAGCTACACTACTACCAGTGACTATTAATACCATTACAGTATTAGCTACACTACTACCAGTGACTATTATTCTCACTACAGTAATAGCTACACTACTACCAGTGACTATTAATACCACTACAGTAATAGCTACACTACTACCAGTGACTATTAATACCACTACAGTAATAGCTACACTACTACCAGCGACTATTAATACCACTACAGTATTAGCTACACTACTACCAGTGACTATTAATACCACTACAGTATTAGCTACACTACTACCAGCGACTATTAATACCACTACAGTATTAGCTACACTACTACCAGTGACTATTAATACCACTACAGTATTAGCTACACTACTACCAGTGACTATTAATACCACTACAGTATTAGCTACACTACTACCAGTGACTATTAATACCACTACAGTATTAGCTACACCACTACCAGTGACTATTAATACCACTACAGTAATAGCTACACTACTACCAGTGACTATTAATACCACTACAGTAATAGCTACACTACTACCAGTGACTATTAATACCACTACAGTATTAGCTACACTACTACCAGTGACTATTAATACCACTACAGTAATAGCTACACTACTACCAGTGACTATTAATACCACTACAGTAATAGCTACACTACTACCAGTGACTATTAATACCACTACAGTATTAGCTACACTACTACCAGTGACTATTAATACCACTACAGTATTAGCTGCACTACTACCAGTGACTATTATTCTCACTACAGTATTAGCTACACTACTACCAGTGACTATTAATACCACTACAGTAATAGCTACACTACTACCAGTGACTATTAATACCACTACAGTATTAGCTACACTACTACCAGTGACTATTAATACCACTACAGTATTAGCTACACTACTACCAGTGACTATTAATACCACTACAGTATTAGCTGCACTACTACCAGTGACTATTATTCTCACTACAGTATTAGCTACACTACTACCAGTGACTATTAATACCACTACAGTATTAGCTACACTACTACCAGTGACTATTAATACCACTACAGTAATAGCTACACTACTACCAGTGACTATTAATACCACTACAGTAATAGCTACACTACTACCAGTGACTATTAATACCACTACAGTATTAGCTACACTACTACCAGTGACTATTAATACCACTACAGTATTAGCTACACTACTACCAGTGACTATTAATACCACTACAGTATTAGCTACACTACTACCAGCGACTATTAATACCACTACAGTAATAGCTACACTACTACCAGTGACTATTAATACCACTACAGTATTAGCTACACTACTACCAGTGACTATTAATACCACTACAGTATTAGCTACACTACTACCAGTGACTATTAATACCACTACAGTATTAGCTACACTACTACCAGCGACTATTAATACCACTACAGTATTAGCTACACTACTACCAGTGACTATTAATACCACTACAGTAATAGCTACACTACTACCAGTGACTATTAATACCACTACAGTATTAGCTACACTACTACCAGTGACTATTAATACCACTACAGTATTAGCTACACTACTACCAGTGACTATTAATACCACTACAGTATTAGCTACACTACTACCAGCGACTATTAATACCACTACAGTATTAGCTACACTACTACCAGTGACTATTAATACCACTACAGTATTAGCTACATCACTACCAGTGACTATTAATACCACTACAGTATTAGCTACACTACTACCAGTGACTATTAATACCACTACAGTATTAGCTACACTACTACCAGTGACTATTAATACCACTACAGTATTAGCTACACTACTACCAGTGACTATTAATACCACTACAGTAATAGCTACACTACTACCAGTGACTATTAATACCACTACAGTATTAGCTACACTACTACCAGTGACTATTAATACCACTACAGTATTAGCTACACTACTACCAGTGACTATTAATACCACTACAGTATTAGCTACACTACTACCAGTGACTATTAATACCACTACAGTATTAGCTACACTACTACCAGTGACTATTAATACCACTACAGTATTAGCTACATCACTACCAGTGACTATTAATACCACTACAGTAATAGCTACACTACTACCAGTGACTATTAATACCACTGCAGTATTAGCTACACTACCACAAATGACTATTAATATCACTGCAGTAATAGCTACTCTACTACCAGTGACTATTAATACCACTACTAATAGCTACACTACTACCAGCGACGATTAATACCACTGCAGTAATAGCTACACCACCACAAATGACTATTAATATCACTGCAGTAATAGCTACTCTACTACCAGTGACTATTAATACCACTGCAATAATAGCTACACTACTACCAGTGACTATTAATACCACTACTAATAGCTACACTACTACCAGCGACGATTAATACCACTGCAGTAATAGCTACTCCACCACAAATTACTATGAATACCACTACAATGATAGCTACACTACTACCAGTGACTATTAATACCAATACAGTAATAGTTACATCACCACAAATGACTTAATACCACTACAATAATAGTTACACCATTACCAGTGACTATTATTCTCACTACAGTAATAGCTACACCACTACCAGTGACTATTATTCTCACTACAGTAATAGCTACACCACTACCAGTGACTATTATTCTCACTACAGTAATAGCTACACCACTACCAGTGACTATTAATATCACTACAGTAAAAGGTACACCACCACAAATGACTATGGGATGGGATTAGCCGGCTTTTTTGCCGATACTGCGAAGCGACATTTCTATTATTATAGCACAGGGGCTCTTATGAGGTGCCCAGGGACTGAACCCGGTCGGTCCATTATACTGACACCGACGAGTCAGGCATAACGCTGTCCCCTTAGCCTCGAGCGTTAGGAGGGAAGCCACTACTACCAACTTTAAAGTCTTTGGTTTGACCCGGCCACGACCTCCCGATCCGCAAGCCGACGCTCTACCACCTGAGCTATTGCGGCCGGTCACAAATGACTATTAATACCACTACAGTAATAGCTACTCAACTACTAATGACTATTAATACCACTAAAATAATAGTTACACCACCAAAATTAACTATTTATACCACTACAGTAATAGCTACTCCATTACCAGTGACTGTTAATACAACTACAGTAATAGCTACTCCATTACTGACTTTTAAAACAATTGCATTAATAGCTACTCCACTACTAATGACTATTAATACTACTTAAGTTATAACCAATCTACTACTACCACTATTAATGACTGTTAATACCTCTAAAGTAACAGCTTTTCCACTTTAACCTCTAATACTACTACTGCTTCTACCTCTACAGCTACTACTTCTTTTGACAGCTTCTTAAAAACTATGTTAACAAACCACAAGAAATAAAACAGGTTAGATTTTTTTTTCTTGTTGACAATGCTACTCAATTTTCAGACCAGTTTATTGGCACACTCACCCATCTTTGATCATCATGGCAGCCTCTTGAGAGATGTGATAATATCCCAGCACATGATCAAGTGTGGTCATTGTCCTTTCAATATCTGGCCATTGGTCAAGAAATAGAATTACTTGATCGGTTGTTTACACAATAAAACAAAATTGTAAAAATAGCAGTGGCATAATGACTGGCCAGTTCAGTGATACCAAGTCAGGTGTTCATGGACATGCTTTCTTACCAAGTCAGCACAATATCTTCTTCAATGGAAATGTGGCCTTTGGAAGTCAGGGAATTTTTCATCACAAAATTGGCATTTTGAGAAAATTTAACTTGTTAAATTTAAAAAGTTAAAACAGTTTACAGGGGAAATCCTTATAATTTTTTGGGGGAAAAAGTATCCTTTTTTTGCTTCATGAATAGGACAGAATAAAAGGCTACAAAAATTGCGTTAAAAAAGGTTGACACAGTCTGTTCTGAATTTGTAGGTTAAAAAGACATGGTAACAGTTTTGCATAGGTCATGATAAACCTTTCAAATATTTAAATGATTGCTTGACTTCCAATTCTAATTTTAATCTTTTACTATTTATTACTGACATACTCATGAAATATATTACCACTTGTACAGTTTGGAGATATACCGGTACTAGGTGTTAAGCTAAAAGCTACAACAAAACAGCTGAAAAGTGTCACATTTTTAATTCTCCTAAGCTAAAGACAACAAAGATCTCACAAGCAGTCTTTAAACAAGTTATATGCACAAAAAAAGTGCTGCCATTATGATGCATTTATGATGATAGCATGTGACGTCATAAACACTTGGCTTTATACAGCATCTGGAACATAAGCCTGGAACCAACTTAAACACTCTTAGTAGCTGAATATCTGCAAGAAAATAAATCCAGTACCATTCTTAAGACATTGTTGTAGTGGGCATTAAACCTGCAACCTCTTACAACTGTGGTCAATTATGGCTTATATGTTTTATGTACAATAATCTTTTTTAATTAATTTTAAAGAAAAATAAGTATGTTTGATTTTTAATTGTTTTTTGTTTGTTTTTTTAATTAAGAATATTTGATAGTTAAATGCTAGTAAAGGATACTTTCTTGTCTTCTCCTCAGGTTTTCAGTTTCATTATAGACTGGTACTATTGTCTGCTCCAATTTGCGCAATCGACCCTCAAAGCTGGACAAGATGCCGAGCATGTTCTCTGTGTTATTGTTGCTCTTCTTTAATGTGTCCTTCAGTAAGGTTAAATTATTCAGTTCCTGAAATAGAAACAAATTCAATCTTTTTTGTGTTAATAATGCAAGATGAATATTAAGGCCAATTCTTTATTTTACAATGCTATATATTCATTCTTATTATCTTGTTAAATTACATTAACAAATGAATAGGGCCATTATTAGAAAATCTTCACAAACAAAGTCATATGTTTCACAGAAAACAAGGCTAAACAATGTTTATGTTTATGAAAAAAAAAATCAAATTCAGATACCATATGGTCATCCACGGTTAGCCAATAACCAAGTCTTAGGAATGTTGGCACACGTCTTCAAGGCAGCAAGAAAGAAATCAGGAACTCACCAGACAAACTCTCAATTCAGTAAAGTTGTGTGAGGAGGAGAGAAAAGCAAAGGTCTAACAAAAGGTCCATCTAGCATCCGGAATGAGTCCCAATGTTGGGATATATAAGTGGACCTGAAGGGGTGCAGGGTTCGACATTAAGGCCCGACCGAACAACATTCACTAGTAGATCGGCGGTCCGGTCTAACTAAGTTCTAGGCTAGCTGGACCGACTGGTCGAGCTCGAAATCGGACAAAATTCGCTGAAAAACCGCCTATGAATGAATCAAAAGTTAAAATAATATTTATAGTGGTTAAACTCTGTCAAATTATTGACGCTTGTCTGTACAGTTTCTTGGGAAAGCCGCGTGTGCTATATTTAGCGGTATATTTAGCAACAACCTTGACATGCATTTACTCATTGGCTGGTGTTTTCAGAACAAGGCTTTGTCCCCACGCACTTGTCAAATATCCAATGTGGTAATACTTATTGTTAAGCAGGATACGAATGCTTATTTCGTCATCTAACTTCTTATTTTCTTATGTTTACGGAACAGTCCTATTATTATTTATACTATTTAAATAACATAACGAGGGATACAAAAGCATGAATACTATCTGTAATGTTGGGATCCCAAGTAGTACAATAACAGACTATTTTACGGTTTGTTCATAACGCAGACGAAATGGCGAGCAATTTATTTCGTTTTTTCGTCCGACGAAAAATAACGACAATACAAAACGAGACAGGATGCTTAAAAAAACTGCATGACAAAACAAAGCGGATAAGATCGTTTTGTTCAAAATAAACAGATGAGTTTAGTTTGTTAGATTTTGAAGAGCAATGTTATTTTTTTGTAAAACATGCAGAGAGTATGAACAGTGTGGAGGATTTGTTGTAGGTACGGACAATTTCAGAGGCGATAATATAAAGGGGCATTTTGAATCTAAATCCCATATATCTCACCAACGAACATATGATCTTAAGTACAGCTCACCGCTCACTACTTTTGTTGCATCCTATACATGTAATGGGGAAATTAATCAGGTTGACAATCAGTCAGGTGAGTCTAGCCTGTTCAGTTGTGTGAAAACGTCTAGTCATGTAGGCATGGCCATACTTAACTTTCTAGTCATAGATACATGTACCAATGAATGATACCTATATGAGACTAGAAAATTAAGTATAATCATACCTAAGTTGCATTAATAGAATATTAAGTTTCATACTAATTTTTTTTTTAGTCATAAATGTCTCATACTTAGTTATATTGGTTTATTATTGCAACACAATGTTGGAACTCATATAACAATTTGATTTAAGTATGACTTGTATGTGTATTATGCGTTTTATGTTTTGGTCTAGTCCAGTTTAGGTCAGATCTAGTAAGTTTTGTAAGTTACTGGACCACTGGTCCGGCTCTCAAAAAAGTTAACGTTGAACCCTGGGGTGGTAACATTTCCAAGAAGAAACAGCTTGTAGTTCTTTCCAATCAGACAAAGTTATCTTGTCAAGGTGTCCAAAGTCAATGATAGTGATTGAGTTCATTGTGGGACGAATTGAGGAATGACATGAACAGAAAAGATCAAGATATCAAGATTTTGCGCAAACATGCTAAGAGAGAGTGTGGAAGACATGGATCTTTCCAGTGGAAGCTGGGTATCTGGTTATCCATCTCAGTCTCTCAGTCGATATGGAAAATGTTTGGTCAGTGGAGATCACTGACAGCGGAAGTCACAGCAGCCCATGCTCTGGCTAAAGCTGAAGAAAGGGCATTCAGTTGGCTTTGGCCACTATGCAGCAATCCAAGCTGGCAGCCAACATAGATGGGAACTGGCTGGTCACCTTACTTGCTCTGCCATCAGGTGCATGTAATGACATCCAGTGTAGATTAACTGCTGTACACTGTTGTTGAATTAGAAAAAAAGACCTACAAGCTACAGAACTCTGCTTTCAATGAATTGGACATAAGCAGAGTTAAGGGCTGATACCAAGACCGATTGACTCTCTTTAAAGAAGAAGAGTAGGTCACACCATGCTGGTTACATGACAGTACCACATTTCACTGGATGCTGTATTTCTATATGCTCTCCTGAGTGGCTTATTTATAAATTTGAAGCTTAATTGTCATGAATACAGAAATGACACTTTTCTACATAACCTAGACTTACCTTTTCCAATTTGGTGTTAATTTCAGATTTGAGGATAGCAATATCCTCCATGTTTGTTATGTCTGTCATTTTAAACTGTTAAAACCTTACAACGACAACTTGTTTACAATACAAAATGTAGGCTTATATGCAAATTGATCTTCCTGATTTTCTTCATCTGTCAAAACATTTTATCAAAAATCTTTTCCTGTTTACACCATGAGAACGATGTCGTAAACTGTTGTTGACTCAAAAAGATTTTGAAACGACAACTTGCCGATTTTATTTCAACAGAACGTATAAAAACTACTTTTTTGCAATATTAATCGAGTTTTTTTTAACTAATATAAGTAAATAATACTCATTATCGTCCCAGTATCTTCGTACTTAGCTTTTTATTATTTCTTCAAATTTTTAAACTAGGGTTACATTTAAATATAAACATTGGGATGATAGTATAGTAGTTCTCTTTAAGGAAGCGTTATTTTTGCAAATCAATACATTGTTTTGGTAATGCAAATTAAAAATTTTGGTAACTCTAAATTAATGTTTTGTTACAAAATCACTGGGACGAAATGAGAATGTCGTTACTCTTTATGACGCTTTGTGGCAAGAAATTATGGATACGCACACATTGTTAATTTTAGGACAAATGTTTTGATTTTCTTTATTATATTTCTCTCTTTCATATATTGCATCGTGGCAGCTTATTGTTTTTAGTTTTGTAGCATACGACCAACTTACAAAATGGGTCGCAGGTCTATCAACACCACCAAAAGTGGGAAGTACATGAACCCTACTGATCAAGCCAGTAAGTTTACTTTCCTTTTGCCGTTTTGGGCGAAGATTTACCCTGCGTTAATCATATCACAAGTAAGCCAGACGGCTCTGCAACTAAAAATGCTTGGATATGACAAAAGGTCTCGGCCGACATAAGAGAAAAACATGAACTTATTGAGCTGAAACCTTTCGAAAAGGATCAAGGCCACATTTATAACTTGGCCTAGCATGTCCCTCATCCAGCTGAATGGCAGATTAAGAGTACGACAGCTTTTTGTGTACCATTTTGGCGAAAAAAGCATACCACATATATGTTATATTTAAGTTAATTAAGTGCAATATTCATCAGTGTAATAAACTGTAACCTGGCCAGTGATATATAAATAACTTTATTAACATCATTTTTTTTAGGACCTTGAGTCCTGCTGTTTTTGACCACAACTTTTAGGGCCATGTACCACAAAAATACCACCATTTTAACTCACGCCTCTAAACAACTGTACAGGAGGTACGCTTTCTCTCAAAGTGGTACACTTATGCTTTGTTTACTAAGGCAGTGGTATACTTTTTACTGCATTAAAGTAAATTGTCCCACTTGCTAACATAAATTGTACTTCATGTAATAACAAACCGAAATTGAATAATAAATTGTTAACCATGATTGTTAACTAATGTTCACAGTTAAAGTTGCTTAATCTGAATCATCTTTATAATGAGTATGAGCTTCTTTGTGTCTTACTTTGATCATCTTTAACTGCCCTTTCAGAGTTTAGACTGCAGACTCTAGGTATGAGGATTTGAGCCAAGTTGGTCAAGCCAACATAAAAATAACACCGAGTTGACTCTTAAAATCCCAACAGACACTGTTTATCAATTCAAAAGCAAAATCAAATGCTATTCCAAATCATTGATTCCATACTTTTGTCAGCCCTTCTTACTATGACTTTGATAACTTTTTTTTCTTTTAATTGATCCATGTTAAACTTTAAAACAAAACAAAATCATCTTTTTATTCTAGGAAAAGAAGCCAGGAAAAGGGAATTGAAAAAGGTAAGAAAGAATTTGACTTAGAAAGTAGAATCAATGATAGCTCACATGTCATTTTTTGCTTTGGCCAATAAAATCACACTTGTCCTTTTTCTACAGTGGACAGTCACTCAGCATCATTTTTTCAAGAGTGAGCTAAGACTCATCTGTTGTTTCTTCTAGGATGGACATCAGACAAAGTTTATTTTAATGCCATTAATCCAAATTTGGTGCTTCATTAAAATTCTATACTTGTCTCATTAAGAATGGGTGCTAGTGACTTTATCAAAGTAGAACCTATTACATACATTCCACTATATTGATAGAAAATAAAAAAAATACATTTGACAAGGGTATGCATTTAAAGTAGTTTTGAATGAAATGTGTCCGGGTAATTGTAATAAATTATCTCCTGATGTGGGAAGGTCTTACAGCTGAGTGACATTATGCCAATGATCCTACACTGACCGAAATATGGGAAGTCGCTATTATGACCGTAATAAGTTGCTTTGATGTTTTTCAAAAACAAAATGAACAATAAAGCTCAGCTTGATTGAAATGATTTTATATTAAATTATATTATTCAGATGTGTCAGTTGTATTGAACATTTTTGTTCAATATGTTTCAGAACAAGAAGCAGCGTATGTTGGTGCGAACTGCAGTCTTGAAAGGCAAGGATCCAGTGAAGCTGCTTGAGGAGATGGAGATCATTGATCAGATGGGTAGGTAGAACCAGGGCATTTTTTTTTATTGCTTACATAACAGGCAGTCTCTAGTAAACAATATGTGGGAGCACCCATGGGCTAGCAATTACTTGTGACTCCTCAGCCCTTCATTGCATAAATTTGAGTCCCGGTTGGTGCGAGAACTTTCATGTTAAGAGGTTTTCTAGCTATTCTTCATACATCTGGGGTCCTCCTCCAATAATTATATGGACGTTGCCAATATAACCATAATTGTGGTGGTGCAATGTAACAAAAACAAAACTAACAAACAATATGTGACTTACACATTCTTACCACTTAGCCTGCTAAATTTCTTAGTAACCCATGCAAAGTGTAAATTATTTGCTGAACACTGCATGAATAGATATCTACAAAGACTAAGCAATAAGTAGTGGAAATCCTGATCAGACAGCTCCCTGAGTGGAGTTTTATGTTTTATCAATTTGTGCCAAGAAAGTTATGAGTTGAAAATAGTTGTCAAAACCCTCAAATAAAGTCTTCTCATCACTAAAAAAAGTGCAAACCTTATTCTGATAACTGAAATTTGGTTGTTTAAATGTTTAAAAACAAATTTCATCTCATGTCATATATCATTTACTCAGTCAGTTGGCTTTTGTTTTTGTTCGCTAGTAAAATATTTTGTTTCCTTGGTAAATTTCTCAATATGAACACTTTTTAAAAGAATTATTTGCAACCATGCAAGCTCATTGAAACACAAAGCACAACAAGCAAATTTAAATTTAAAGATAAGGTGTTGCTTTCTTATGATTTTGTTTTAGTTTTTACCTTATTATTAATATCCAGCAATATGGAAGAGGAGTAGAGCTGAAATTGATGTGCTTTTTGTATATTGATGATTTTGACACACACATGAAATATCAATGATATATTAGTTCAATTTAGCTTAACATTGAACATGTTATTTTGAACATTCCTGTACATAATTCTTCTTGTTCTCTTTACTTTAATATGTTGGGTGATAGTGTTCAATTAACTTGTGGCAAAGTGAAGAGTACAAGTTATTTATCTTCTGTTTTATTTATTACCTTTTGTCAATAACTCTGTTGAACCAAGTAATCTCTTTAAAAAGCAAGGCTTAAATCATACCAGAATGGTGGTAAGTTCGTAAAATTAACGCAACGATCACACACCATTTACTATATGGGTTTTGTTATTCCCCAAGCCAAAAAGTATATATTTTAAAAGTTTTTATTGATAATTTATTGGCAGTCTATTTTATTGATAACCTATTTCCAATACATTAATCTTTTATTGTTAGTCCTAACATGTGTGCAAGCTTTTAATAATATATCTTTACACCACATATTTTACTATAGAATTCAACCCAATTGAAGCCCCAAAGCTGAATGAAAAAGTGTTAAAAGACAAACGGAAAAAGTTGAAGGAAACCTTTACACGTGTGATGCGATTATATGTGAGTATGTCTTTTGTATGTTTTAAATCCTGCATGTGTTTATGAAGATTTGGGCATTTGCCATTTTCACTTGTTCTTGTAAATATTTCTATATAAATATCTGTTTCATTTCCATGTGGATTTTTAAAAATAAAAAAATTAACTTGTTAAGAATCTATCAGAATACCTTATACTATGGCAGCATGGTAAAGTAATTTATTAATATATGAAAAATACGTAGATCAGTATATCAAACTTCCTATAAATAGCTTTAACAGTTCATTAATTGATTTGAATGCACATTGCTCATCGGACCAGGAAGCTAAATTGGTAGAGCATTGGCTCCATGTAAGGAAGGCCCCATGTCAAACCCTGCTGCTTCATACCAAAGTCATTAAAATGGTAGTGTTAAATCACACTTGCTTAGACTCAAGCAAATAGGCAGTTGGCCTTGTGTCATGATAATGTGACTGGGTGTGGCATCATGCGGGGTGTCGCCGCATGCTATATACAGTGAAGGTAGCACTATATTTGCCTCAAGTGGACATTGTCTCCAGATAATTGCAATGCTTTTGGTGGGACAATAAACCTAATAAGCAATATTTTGTTCATGGACATTAAACTATATAAATATTTTCAAGCATCTTGCTTTCTGTTTATATTTAACAGGAAAAGGAAAATCCTGAATACTGCAAAGAGCTTCGTAAAGCTGAGATAGACTATGAGAAAAAGCGTGAGAGATTACAGATACATTATGGTGAGTACACCCTTCCAGTTAATTAATAAATAAAAAAAAATTCCTTTGGTAAATGGCAAAATGTATTGTCTATCATCAGTTGAAATCAGTGAAGAATAAGTTTTTAATAAATAAAAAAAATGCAAATAAAGTGTGGTATATGACAGTTTGGACCAATACATTTTCTCCAACCAAGTAAGCTACTGTTTGCTACAAAGATCCAGCCAAACACTGTTGACTAATGTCCTGCATCTGTTTGAAAAATGAAGCATAACATCCAACTGGTCATTACAAACATATATTTATTATCTGATCCTTTGATTATATGATTTATTCTAACAATTTAGGAAGTGTTTTAATATGGACTTTCCTTATTCTAAGTTTATGCACAAATTGTGCTCAAATACCTGATACCATCTTTAAAAAGGTCATTAAATGTGATAACCAACAGTTTGCCCATTTCTGGTATATGTTACAATATATGACCTCTGTTCAGTGTATTTGTACATAATTTCTGAAGAAAAACATCATACTTTAGTCTAAGCTCTGACGATTTTCAACAGTGTCCCAATTTTTGGACAGTAAAACTAATTAATCAACACTTAAAATGTTTATTCTTTTCAAATCTGTAAATAAGAAAGATTGGGATTTCTGCTTAAAATAGACATCGACCTCACAGCGGATGACATGGATGAACTAAAACATAAGTGGTCACGTGGTTGTCTTAGTTTAAAAAGAGCTAACTGTGCAGCTAAGATAGGAAATACATGTTTGTAATTACGATTGTGGCGTTATGGTACACTTATGGTACACATCAATAAACAGCATTTTGCCAGATCTGTTCAGGTACCAAACTTTGGTCCAAACTTTCGGATACCACCTTTAATGAAAGATTATGTCTGTATATTTTGGACAGTCATTTTATGATAACATTGTCCATATAAAAATATGTAAAGATGCAATATATGTACACATTAAGGTATTTAAAGTAGCAGGAAGTCATTCTTTGAGCTTGTATTATTATTTTAATTTGTTTAACATCTTGTCCCTTTTCTTTGTTGGGAACATTTTAGTTGGTTTTGAAATTATTTATTATTTATAGAGCTTGTGTCACTTAGTGAATGCTCATTTGAAGCTTGAACAGATCATGTTGACGCGTGTCGGAATTATTTGGTTACCGATTGTAAAAACATCTCTTTCTCATATTTTATTTGTGCTGTTGTTTATATCTGTGTTTTTATTGTTTGAAAACAGAGCAGGTAAAAAGTGCAGAAAGAGTGCAGCTAAATGAGATTCCTCTCCCAGATATGCCAGTGGATACAGGTAGGTGCATATAAAAAAAGTTACAGTTTTATTTTTTATTATATTCCAAACTAACCTTATTATGAACAGGTGTCATTTTTGTAAACAGATTTTTTAAATGTGTTAAAAATGTGTTTAAATTACAGTTTTCCATTGAAATACTCAAAGGACTTGATTAAATTTTATTTTTTATGTATTGATAAATATCTTTTAATGTTTTTTCTTGTGCAGCTGATTATTTAATTGTAAAATCTGATACAGCATAGGTGCATGTGTTTTTTGAATTTAATTTATGTTAAATATTAGCATTGTTTTTAAACTTGAAGAGACCATACATCTCTCTTTTATAAATATATATATATATCTTTTTAAAACAGAAGTTTTAAAACTCCCTGCAGAATCGAGTATTTCCATACTTATTTTTTTCTCAACCATATATTGTTTGTACTCTTTAGAATTGCCTTAAGGTAACACTTTTACGAAGCACTAACAATGAATAGTTTGGTTGATAAATATAAGATTATTGTTGCATCAGCAAAACAGATCTACTGATACTTCTTTCTTTTTTGCCACTAGTTCCTTCCATGATTCCGCTGCCCAGTGATATTCCTCTGCCAATTCAGACAAAGGGTATTCTGAAGAAAACATCCGCCTACAGGAAAGTATATAAGCCTTCCTACTTTGGGCATTCAGCATTTAGCTAACAACACATTGCTTGTTTCTGAAGAAAAAAACATTCATTGCATATGCCTATGTATCTGTCAGCAACATTAATTATCAATTAAAACATTGACTAGCTTGTGTAAGTGCACTTTGTAAGGATGGCATAATATTTGAGTGTTTTAATTATATTTTGATCTCATGAAAGTCAGTGTATATGGTGAGATGATTGGGGTTGTTTTTTCTTTATTGAAGAATTAGACTACTTTCATTAGCATTTAATTTCTTTCTTTTTTAAGAAGGATTGCTAAAAAAGTAATAAATGGTAACAAGTTAACAATTTTTCAAGGTATACATGTTTGTAGAAAACAACAATGTTAGATATGAACAACTCCAGGCACAGTAATCTTCTCTTAAATTTCAGCTCAGAACCAGTCAAGCTTCTGTATCCTTTACAAACCTGTAATAATGAGATAATGTTCCTTGTTTCCCCAGTGAGATTACCTCCCTGCCACTGGCCCCCTCTCAGATTGAGCGTCGGAAGAGAAAGCCCCCTGGCCCCCCACCTGGACCTCCCCCAGAACTTAGTGACAGTGAACCAGAGGAGGAAGAGGAGGAGGAATATGACCCTGCCACTGGTAATATATCACCTTACATTATAATAGTCACTACTTTGTTACTTAGTTTATTATATACTCAAACAACAGAAGGAACAAATACAGCCATTTGTCTTTTAAAGTTTTTGTGGGTAAAAACTCCATAGATATGCAGATTTAAAATCTCGGATAATACTACACCTGTATAGATTTTTTGTGGGATGCCCATGATTTAGTGGTAAAATCACCCACTTATAACTCCTCTGACAGCTTAGCCTCTCACTGCATGGGTTCCTATCCCATTCTGGTCAAAGGACTTTATGTGGGAAGGTCTTCCAGCAAACCTGAGTTGCGCCTTGGTTTTACCCAAATGTTTATCTGGGGTGTTCATCAACCAAATGAGCTGGTTGTTGCTATAATGATCATGATTTGTCGCTGCAATGTATTTAAAAAACAAAACAGACAATATATCTCTTTTGCTTACTCTCAGCTTTTAAGTCTCGTTCTAGACCTCTTGAGTCCCAGTGGCTGAGTAGTTTAGTAAAAGGACATTACAGTTGAATTTGAGGAAATAATGCGATGATGTCACTGAAACTAATGCTGAAAAAAACATTCCTCAGGGGTGACAGAGGTGATAGGCACAGTGGAAGTGGAAGAGCCTCCAGTAGAGATGGAGACAGATGTTGTCCCACCAGAGGAGGATGTAGATGAGAGAGACGAGAGAGATGAGAGAGAGAGCTCTTCACGGCACCGCAGATCGGGTAAACATGAGTATACTTCCTTTATACAGCTGTCACTTAAAAAGTCTGCATACAACCTATCAAAAGATTGGTATATTAATAAAGCCTGTGTACAGTCGATTAAAACATTTATTACGAATAAAACCCGCATACATCTTAACAGAATTTTGAATTCAAAAAAGCTTTCAAACAGTTAATATATATTTTTAGCTTAATTATTCTTGATTATTCTATGAATAAGAGGATCTATTCCACTCATCTGTGCATCTCTGCCATCATCATCATAAGAGCTTGGATAAAGCTTTGTCTGCATGTACTATAATGCTTATATCTCACTTACTAGTGCAAAGATTGAAAATGGACATGTCTTCCAAGTGATCATACCTAGTTTTTGATACAGTGAAGTTAGATAGTTGCACATTTGACTTTGTGAGAACTATGGCTCTAATTTGACTTTCGGAAGTTCTAGTACCGAAATATTTATGTTTTAGTTTTGCATACAAGTACTATCAAGCTCTCATCATACTATTAAGCACTTGAATATGCAACACATCCAATGGCAGATCTTGTTAGTGTATTTAGATGATTCTAATGGTAATGAAGCTTGTATTGGAGTAGAAATTATGTACGCTTGAGAAAAAACTCTTTCACTGGACCTATGTTATGTGTTTTACAATTGTATTGTAAAGTGTTTTTTTCACTATGCTATTAGAGAGGCGGCGGCACAAGAAGATCCGATTTGTTGACGATGATGAATATGATGATACCAAGGAGAAGGATACACGACTGACAATAAAGAAACCAAAGAAGCCTACATTGACATCTATGCAGAGGAAGATGTTGGAAATGGCTGGCCAGCAGTTGCCTGAAGAGGATGAAGCAGAGGAGGCAGAAGAGGAGGAGGAGGAGGATGAGGAGCGAGATCGCAGCTCCTCCTCTAGTTCTGAGTCTGAGGATGATGAGGCATACAGAAGAAGGAAGGTCAGGGAAAGGGAAAGGCGCAGAAGGGTCAGTAAAGGTTTGGTTAAATTCAAAGAATGGTTTTAGTCCTAATACACTCGAAAACTTGAAACATCTGTATTATTTGGAAAAATAATCAATTTTGGTTAAAGGACATATTATATTCAAACTTCCTTTTTTGTTATTATGTAAATTTATGGGAAATATGCTTTAAAGAAGAAAACAACCTTTAAAACACCTTTAGGTCTCCAGCTGCAAGATGTTTGATTTGGATCTTTTCTATTTTGCCATGAGTCTCCCAATATGTCGATCCAACTTCATATGATTACTAAGAATAAGTCTAGGTTATTAACACATGTAGCATGCTAAGGATGAAAGATGCATATCATTACACAATATTCTTACCTGAGCCCTCATCTTGTGGACAGAACTGATTTTTTTTACAATTTATAAACTGCAGAATATGTAAACTCTTAACTTGATGAGACAAATTGATCTAATGCTGGCATATCATGTAGATACAGATCAACCAGCTGTCACTGGTAGTGGTCTGATAAGGATCTACATTATTTAGTGGTGCAAATTTTTTATTCACTCATCTTGTTACGTGAGCATAGAAATTTAGTATTAGTAATAATTTAAGTCTGATAATAGTTTAGCACAGTTATATAGGATAACCTTACCTGTAACAAGAAGTCTGCTGTGGTTTGATGAGTAGATTCACTGAGTTGTTAACTCTTCTGACTCAATGACCCCTTGCAGCATGGGCTCAGTCCTGTTTGGGGTGATAAAGTGACCTGTGGTGGGTCTTCATATATTTTTTTATGAGGTCTTCTCTATTCATCTCAGACAAAACTATTCTGTATCTTCCTGTATCTGTGCACAGGACAGTAGCTCTAGCAGCGACAGTGATGAAGAGACGTTTGCCTCCCATAGAGACGATAGTGGGGATGAAGAGGAGGAGCAGAGGGTACCAGACAGACTGGCAGAGAGGGACATAATGGGCTCGGAGATGTCTGAGCAGCCAGCAATCCGACCCCTGATCCCTCCAGGACCCCCACCTGGTGCCCCATCAGGTCTGCCACCAGGACTTCCCCCAGGTTAGGAAACAGAATTAGCATCCAGTAAAAATCTACTATTTGCATAATTGCACAGGGAAATTCAAATAAGTTGACAATATTTCCCTACTGGCTAAAAAATTATCTATCATAGTTTTTGCCTGGTTTGTCACAATCTTTCATATTCATAATTTCACTGTACAACTCTCTGTCTCATTATTATAATACTATTATATCAAGTGTTGGATATATAATTTAATCCTCTTTTATTTATTTTTTTAACTCTTTTTTTATTCTGCTCTTTATCTCCTCTACCTAGATATCCTCTGGAATTTCAAACAGGTCCTTTTGTTCTTAATTCTCAAATATGTCTTTTTGTTCTTAGTTGTAACACCTCAGGCCGTTTCGGGTATCATCTTGTTTGTTTGAGTCCTGTTCAGGGCGAAGGACTATATGTTGGTAGGTCTTCCAGGAGACCTGCGACATGCCTGTGGCTCGACCAAGACATCTGTCTGGTGTCTTTCTCCACCGAAATAGCATGACGTCAATTGATCGCTGGGATGTATTTAAAAAAAAACCCACATAAATTCTTATTTATTTCCCTTACACTCCTCTAGGTCCCCCTCCTGGTGCCCCTCCAATGATGATGAGACCACCACCCCTGCGGGGAGCCCCACCTGGACCCCCACTCCGAATGATGAGGCCGGGCCCCCCACCAGGGCGCCCACAGGGCATGCCACCAGGTCCTCCACCAGGGCTTCCACCAAACATTCGTCTGCCACCACGATTACCCCCAGGTGGTCCTCCTGGTATGTTTGCAAAGTTTATGTACATGCATTGCTTTTATTTACTCTTAGTAATCATTATTTAGAAAGGTTACTAATTTTTAAAGTAATTTAATATGTTTTGCTATCAACAGTATCTCATTAAAGATAATCTTTTCATAGAAAATTAAGTTTTAAGATGCTCTAGAACTGACTGCTGAGAAAAATCACTTTGACACTGCATAATTTCAAATTCTTCCATAAAATACTTTCAAACTCTTAAATTAAAAAATCCATAGGGTTTAAAGTTTCTCAACTCCTTAATTAAGTCTTTTTTAAACAGTCAAATGCAGCACTAAAAAATGTAAAATGTGTAGTTTCTGTTATTGTTATTTATATTGTCTTGGGGGTGTTTGTAAAGCATTAGACACATAAATTGAGCACTCCTGTGTCTTGTCTGTTTGTAAGGTATGCCTCCACCACGTATCATGCGCCCGCCTAGTGGGCCCCCAGGGGTGTTGCCTCCTGGCCTACCCCCTCAGAGTGCTTCTCAGGCCATCCAGAATCCCAATGTGCTCAGTGCTCCTCCCAGCATTATGAAGCTACCACAGAAGGTAAATGATGAATATGTAGTGGTTTTTACATGCCTGAAGGGTCATATTATGATATGGTGCTGTCATCCATTACCAGTTTTTTGTACAGATAACTTCTCCTTTTATTACTCATGATTAATTTGCATGGATGATTGATAATAATGTGTAGTTGTGCTTAAAAGGAGGATAACTTAAATTTAATTTTCATTTCCAGAAGTAGGATAACTTAGATTTAATTTTTATTTCATTAGTTTTGCCTTATTGTATTTTTTGGCAAATTTCTGTGAGGTCTTCTCTTTAAACTATTGGAATTTCTTCAAATTTGCTTGAATGTGTAATTGCAAGATAACTCTGATTGCATAACCCTTTGCAGTTATTAACCTGTGTTTATTTTTTTACTCAACAACTTCTTGTGGCATTAACTTCTTGTTTATTTCTCAACTGAATGTTAAAACATTTGAATCATGTCAATGTGCACATGCGGCTTGAGCTTTGGGCATGTAACGACCCACTTTTGCAATGCTCTTATTAGCTGTAAGCTTGCTGTGTGCAAATTGATCAAGCTGAGGTAAATTGTATCCTGATTGGCTAGCTCTATCTGAGACTTGCTGCACTATTTGCTACCTTGTTTCTATCAATATTTTGTTATGCATACATGTTACATCATATGTATTCATGTGCCACTAGCAAATATCAAATGTTTTGTATTGTTTAGGGGTATACTTAGACATGTCAGGTATGAAATTATGGTATACAGCAGATTTCACCTGAATGCTTGCAACAGCTATACAGATAAAGAAAAAATAACAATCAGCATTGTGTTTCATGTTTAATCAGAGTAGATACCTTGCACTGTTTTCTTTTCATATTTTAACAATTACTGGTCTTTTTCAGGCCCCAGAAGAAAAAGACACATCCACAATATCGGCCAAGCCACAGATCAAACATGTAATGGGCGACGTTACACGGTTCATGCCAACGTCTCTCAAAGTCAAGCGTTCTGCAAAAGATGGAAAGGCTAAAAAATCCAGTAAGTGAACTTTGACTTCCTACACTTGATGACATATTAATATTTAGCTCTTTGCTTTGTTTTCATTTTCATGAAAGATTTATTCAAATGAATAAATAATGAATTAATATGAATAAATAAATAGTGTATTTCAAAACTTGACTTGTGTTGTTTCCCTTGCAAAATTTTTGTATGCTGTTATCTAGTACTATACTGTAGACTTTTAACATATTTGTTTCAGCTTAGTCAAAATAGGGCTTAGTTTAATATTGTTCATTCTTTTTAGGGCATAGTTTTATATCTCATTCTTTGTGACTGTACTTGTGGCATCATGACATGGCATACTGGGACATTCACTATCTTTTTTGTCATTATAAGTTGCTATTTGATACTTTCTACTTCTGTGAAATGCATGTTTACATTTAACTTGTCCAAAAGTAGTTTTCTTTATAGCATTATGGCTATTGATAATAAATAGAAATATAGTACATTCTTTTATAGAATAAGATACAGAGAAGTCTCTTTAAAGGTAATACAACATGGGTGGTGGCCAAGCAATTAAAAGAGTCGCCAAATTGTTGAAGAGTTGCCTGTTAAATATTTGCCAAGTTGTTAAAGAGTCACCAAATTTTTTAAGAGTCGCCAACTTGTTGAAGAGTTGCCAAATTGTTTAAGAGTTGCCAAATTGTATCTCCTCATTCATCATTCTTCGGGTTTGAGTCGGTTTGAGCCCCAGTTGGGGTGTAAATTTTGATGTGGAGAGGTCTTCCAGATGACTTGCAGAGTACATATGGTTTAACTCAGACTCTTGTTTTGGGTCTTCCACCAATAATAATTGCTAGACCTTGCCAGTATGACCATAATTGTGTCAGCTCTATCTACCTAAAAACTAATCCAGACTCATAACGATATGTATATATTTTCCTGTGTGTTTATTTGTATTCGGGATCTGCTTATACTTGTACATATGTTTGTTAATCTTTATGTTAATCTTATCTTTACCAGGTAAAGAGGAGGAGAAGAGGAGCCTAGGTGTGGCCCCTAAACCAACCCCTACTACACAACAGCAGCCCAAGAGGAAGGATGATGCTTATGATCAGTTTATGAGGGAGATGGAGAACCTGTTATAGCACATAGTGAGTGGTATTACATTGAATAGTCACCTGGAACCCTTATCATGTTACATGTGTTTATAACTGGTACAAAGTCTTAGTTATTTGCTTACAGCATGCAAAGTTAAAAAATAGATTTATTACTAAAACACAGTAAATAGTGCAGATTCTGATCAGACAACTCCCAGTAGGAGCTGGCTGATATGGATCTTCACTGTTTGCCTAAGCCTAATTGATTTGTGCTTAGAAGTTTAGGAGTGAAATAATTGGATTAGAAGGCAAAACTTGTTTAGTAAAGAGTTAATAAATCTAGCTGTGGAAGCTCCAAAACCACCTGGGAGACCAAAAAATATAGCTAGAGATTGTCACATTAGACAGGAAGCTTCTTGGCCTCAACCCTGATGTCGCTAAAGACTGACCGATAAAGACAGAGAGCTGCCATTGTTGGAGCTATGGCCTACCCAGAACTACCTGGGCAGCAGCCTCAGTGATGGTGATAGTGGTAATTCAGTAGTTTTGTCCCTGTCTCAGGTGTAGAAATGCATACCATTGCCAAAGAATTAACAATTGTCATTCTTTCAGGGAAATCAGGGTTATACGACTGTCAGATGGGTAATTAAACGGGGTTTATTAAATAACTATATGTTTTCAGTATTATAAAAAAGCACCTGCTACATTCAATAACACGATGGCCTGCTTTAAAACAGTTCCAATATCAATATCACTTTTTCTGCCATGGGCCGAAAAGTGATATTGATATAAAGCCCGCACTTGAAGCGATTTGATTGGCTAATAAGGCAGGGCCAAAAAATGATATGGACATCAGCAAGAAGCTCTGGGAAATGGCAGCCATTTTGTTTTAACTCGGTCTATGTGTAGACACTGACAGGTTGTATAAATTTATGAAACGCAATATTTCAGTTTTCAAACATTCACAACATGAATTGGTAGTGTTTAACCGAATGTGTTATAATGTATTACAAGCATTTTCTGACTTAGATTATAGCAAAAACTAACTAAGTATTAAATGTGAAATGTAATAAGGGCAGATGTTATTTAATAAAATTGTTAATAAATATCGTCCTTGGGTCAGTCATACTGGCCCTTGGCCTTTCAGCCTTCGGTCAATACGTCTGCCCTCGGAAAAATAAAAGGGCCAATATCAAATCACTTATTTATTACCATATATTTATGTTTTGATGGTTGTTATTATGGTTCCACATGTAGTTGTTTTGGAGGTATTTGAAATGATGAACTCCACAAACAGTCACAAAGAAGCAGTTAGGGCGTTCTTTGTTGGTGTTTGAATGATAAATATGTATGCAGCTAGTATAAGTTTTAAGTGTCAGTCTTAAGATAGGAGCAGGTAGTTTTGTTGCTTTAACATACCCTTGAAATATGTTTTAAGGATAGCACATGATGCTTTTGACATCGTGATGTTCCACCTTAAAAAAAAATTGTCTTGTTTTGAATGGCCATAGTAATTGTTAGAAGAGGGAAACCCCTTTCTGTGATAGCTCAAACTTTGGTCTGAGGAGGTAATTTTTGTGAGGAAATAGCCAGCAGAAATCTGTGCTTCATACTGAGCAGAATTTAAGTATCTTCCCTTCTCAGTAATAACCATGTAACCCTAGATCATGTTGGTCTCTCTTATCATTAACTCGAATGGGAAATTTGACAGCAAATGACATTTTAAAAGGAGGAATGCCCAACATAGTTACTGACATGCATTGTAACCTTTACTATATGAATTTATTTGAAATCTCAAACTGAATTCTAAAGGATTTATAGTATTGGCAGTAATATGTTTTTACTCTGAAAACTTATGTGTTAAATCGGAATAAAAGAACAAATATTAAGAATATTTTAGGTGATCTACTGAGTTCATTGTGAGGAATGAATTTGTTGCTTTGCAAGGTTTCACACAATCAGTGGGTTCAGAAAGGTCTGGTATTTTCAGTGGAACAGCCTTTGTTAAGTCATTGTAGGGACACTATCATTAAAACATTTCTGATACATTAGTACTTGTTTGATACATACAATTATCAATATTGATAAAAAATTTCATCAAAATCTTTTTTATTTTTTATTTTTGTTTCCATAATTGGTTTTCTAAAAATATCCTACTTGTGACGTCATAGAGTCATTTTTTTTTTACAATTGTCACATTGACAATTTTTGTAGATGTATCCAGTAATATCTGAACACGTATGGCAACTTTAAAGCAATATCAGGTAAAATAATGGAAGTATTGACAAAGTGAACTGAATATAATTTTGTTATGGAAATTTATGTAAGCAAACTTTAGACCATTTTAAGTTATCTGCTGACATCTCTCAGTATTATATGTAATTGTAAGTGAACATGTTGCTTGAGATTTATCAGAATCTACAACATGCTAAGATTTATCAAGGGCTGAAAGTGCTCAAAACAGAGTCATTACCAGTAATTTGTGTAAATTCCTTTTGATAAGCAATTATACTATGTACTTGAAAGTTTGTTTATTTCTGATGATAGAAGTCTTGTGTTTTTATTGATTACAGTGCACTTTGCAGCTCCAGACAAACCTTAGATTTTCTAAGGCACCTGCAGGTGTAATAAGAATAATTGGAAGTTGTTACTGATTTAGACCTTGCTCAGATGTGGCAGCCTCATTTACATTTGAGAATGTGTTTTCTGTCACTTTCAAAGTAGCAGTCTTGTTCTGTGGTATTATAAATGTAGAGAGGAAGGTTTAGGTTGCATGATGCTCCTGTGACTGGCACAGACTGTGAGAAGATTGTGATTATTTAGATCTTTTTCAGACCATGAATGTTAAACTAGAGATAGTATGAGGAGGCAGCTTTGTGACCAACTGGTTTACAGGCATGACCAGCCTTGTCAGTTTTTTGGATCAGAGGCATTTCTTGTTTGTTCTCCAGGGTGATGCTTAGCCTTAACAGGCTAACCTTTTTTAGCTGCAAGGCACAAAAATGTGGAGCTATTGTAATAACCCAAGAAGCATTAGCAATTTTTAACCCTTTTTTTAGCTCCATTTCTTGAAACGATACAAAATATTCACTTTAAACTTGCAATACTTGTTCATCATTAAAAAAAAAATTCATTTCAAAAAGCCAAGTAAGCTTAAAAATAATTTTGGTGAAGTTTTGTCCCTTTTTCAATTTAGACCTTTTTAATATACTTGCAGTATTGAGAAAAGTGGAGTGCCTGGCTTTGGACTGCTTGTGTCTGTTGATTATGGTCTAGATGTTGTCAAGGGCAGAAAATAAGATTTTGATAAACATATTTAATTTTTTTTAACATATCTCTCTCCACACATACTGGCAATTCTTTAACTAATGCTGAAGCAATTGCAACTTATCATCTGAGGATTAATAATTTTATTTGCAATGACACAAATGATTTAATGAGTGCTATATCTGGGCCACCTTAAATATTGACTTTCATAAACTGACATTTGTAGTGGGTGGAGTCTAATAAACAACTAAATCCATGTTAATATGTATGTTTATCAAATTAAAAGCATGTAAAGGGAATGTTTAACCAAACTGAACTTGACTTAAGTATGGTAATATTCTTGCTTCTCACCATAATACACTTATCATTAAACATGAAAGGCCAGAAAAGTGAATGCCAATGTCAACATGCTTGAATGAGTTGAAGAGTGGCCAAGCAAATATGGCTGGATGGTGCAACATCTTTACTGAAGTAGTCAGCATTGGAAGAAAGACTTCACAACCCTTACTCTGCTTCGTTTGTAAACATTGACCACTAGATTGTAGTTAATGTCCTAAAACTGAATGCACTGTTTGCATGGTCAGTTAACAAAGTATATTGCTAGAGGCCACAAATAGAGCAGATCTTGAGCAGGGTCAATCACCATGAAAACTGATCTGATCTGGACCTACACTACACTGTTTAGATCATGTATAGCAGGCTTAGAGTTAATAAAAGTGAAAATGTTCAAACTAAAAACCACCCCTTAAATAAACAAACATCAGTTGTGGCAGGGATTTTAAAAACATTCAGTGCTCCTAATTGTTAGCAAATGTGCTCTCAATCCTAGGAGACAGTAGTTGAAATGATATTTACATTGTACAGGCCAGCTGAAATCCTCTTTATAACATGACAACATCAAACTAGCACTCATTAGTTTTTGGCAATATAATCATCTCACAAGTCTGAGAGTTAACAGTCTTATATAAACAAACATACAGAAAAAGCTATGTTAAGTATGTTCTTCAGCCAGTTTGTATACTCTTAACTGTTTAACAAGCAAAACTACATGAGTGCCAAGCGATTATGTGTGAGTGGCAGTTCTATAATGCCAAATAATACATGAATTTTTTAATAATTCTATTGCTTATCCATTGGCTGTCACATATATTAACAACTATACACTTAAATTTCTGCCAAGAATTAAAATACAAAACACACAAAATTGCCTTGTTGTCATTTTTAGTGATTTTTGTGATTTAAGATATAAGAATGAACATAAATCTTATTGTGCAACATTAACTGTGGAATAAGTTGGTCTAATTAACTAAAGTCAAACACCTTTTATAACACAATAACTGCAGAGAATGTAATTTAGTTATACAATTGTGCTGATGAAGATTTATTGTACATGCCTTATATATGAATATATACCAACCTGCCTTGAATGACAGATACTTGACTTTAAATTAAAACCTTTCATTCACAGCCCACAATAATTATTTTTGCTGATATCTTTTTAATTGATATCATATTGCATTTATATAATAGTTAAAGCATATTAAAAAAAAAAGTGGCTTGGAGGGGGGCGGAGCAAGTTTATAACCAATTTCAATATGATTTATATGCATTAACATATTCACCACTTCAGTGGTTGAAAATCCAGACCCATATGGGTTATCTGAATTAAAATGGCAGAGCTAGGATTTCCAGCAACACTAGTTAAAACCAACTTAGATATAACATTAATGTTTAACCCTTCGCTTTCTACATTTATTAATAACCCAGACTAATTCTTAGTCATCTTCTTTACATTGATATGCAGCGGTGCCTAGACATATTGCTAGGGATTCAGTAGCAAATAGTGTAGATCCTGATCAGACAGCTTCTTGCAGAGAGCTAACTAGTCTGGATCTACGCTATCGGCCAAAGTTGTATAAATATGTTTAGCAAGCTAAGGGTTAATGAAAGTTTATTTGTGAGCAGATTGACTGAAAATGTATATATTTCGTCTTTTTAAGAATATAATTGTGTTCTCTAAACAAATGCATTTTATAGTCAATCCAGTACTGAAATCTTCAATATGTATACTTTCTTTTATTGTGGAGATTGTTATGAAACTGCATTAATATAATCATGGGTCACAGTGCAAGAAAGAAATGGAGCAGAATGTGTTAATTGAACATTTTTATATCAGCATTAGTTTTGAATACTTAGTAATTACCGGTAAATAAGTTGAAGCAATTATAATTGAACATACCTACAGGGGAAAACAGCATGAAAAATCCCCCCTCCTGCAGGTAATAGTATTTAATGTTAATTGGCAATTAACCAATTTGGTCATTTGTTCACTGACCTGAATTGTAAGGACAAATATTCCATTGAATTATCAAGCCTATTCATACATTATCAGCATTTTTACATCATGTTGGAGCATATGATTTCCTCAACTACATAAACTTGACCAGACTTGACTGTTCTGTGCCACAATGTTATCTAATTAATCAGCATGTTAATTATGATCCACACCAGTAGAGTGCCATTTCGATACATCTGATATGTCGTTCATAGGCTTGCTTATCACATATTTATAGGGCTTGTGCAAATAGTGTTGATACAGATCAGACTGCTCCCTGCAGGAATCTGTCTGATAAATATCATCACAATTTGCTGAGGTCTTCATTGATAAGTACATTAACATTTAAATGTAATAGATATATAATATATAAGACACAAACTAAGAATTAAGCATGAGGGAATAAATGCAGCATGATAAGGGTAAACCTGCTTCTTTTGTTATTCACCTTAATCAATTTCAATGTTATTTGCTAATTACTAACAGCATAGGTACTGCTGACAGCAAACAGTGTAGATCCTAATCAGACAACTTCCAATGGGTGTTGGTTGAACTGAATATAAACTTTTTGCCCATGCCTTATCAATTTGTGCTTAGCAGGCTCAGAGTTACATTTAGTGTGTTGGCCAATTTTAATTGGTCTGCATAGAATTGATTATTCAATTGAAGGAATGGATATAAATTGGCCAGTCTTGTATACACATGGTCCTGTTATCTCACCCCTTTACCCACTGGATCAACATGTCCAAATGACAGGGAGAATTTTTCTTGCTTTTTCTCATTTTTTTCCTTCTCAAACACTAAATCAGTTAGAATCAACTTGATGAATTTTAATAAGCACCAGCTTTAAAGTGTTTGGTTGAGAACTATGGGATATATATATATATATGGATATTTACAGCAATCAAGAATGACTCCCCTTGTCTGGCATGGAACATGGCACTGTTCAGGTTAACTTAACATGAGATTAAAGCTTTAATATATTTCCCTGCTGGAAGTTGTCTGATCAGGATCTGCACTATTTGCTGCTGAATCACTAGCCATATGTCTAGGAACCTTTGCTGTCAATAAAAGAAGACCAAGAATAAGTCTGGTTAATGAATAAATGTAGCAAGCAAAGAGTTAAATTTACCTGAACAATCATGAATGATAGGAATAAAATTAAGCAGACATTCTGCAAAACTGTACTATTGAGTACAGGTAGATAATAGAATAGGCCCAGATTTGGTAGGACAGTAAGTAGAGTATCGGATCTGGGTACTGGAGGCCCTGGGTTCAAACCTAGGTACCAACTTATCTGATTTGTAAACAAAAATAATTGTGATGAAGCTTGATTCTCTGTTTCTGAGAATGGATGTACCATTGTGCAAGCATTACAGCATAAACACCTCTGCATTTATTATATTTGTAGATTTTTAATCGAAGGCACTATTATAATGTAAGCTATTATCTTTGGCCTTTAAATTAGTCTTTTTACAATCATTGAAGATGGTCTGAAATTTAAGCATAAGCTTTATTAAGAAGAAATAGTAGAACACGAATACTCCGGAAAAATACTGACTATAATGACAAATGTTTTTACCTACTGTTGTTTTTTTGTGTGTAATTTTTAAGTGCAACACTGTAGTTTGCCAATGTCCTTAAGGTTTTTAACTAATTTGACATAATAAGAGATAAAGTTCTTAAAACTTGAGAGAAACCAATGATTATATCCCAACTGTGTAATATGACACCTGATACAAATAAGTTACATGGAACATTCCCAACCCAGGGACTACTATATTTGTTAATCCATAAGTAATTATTATTTTATTACTAATACATGTAAGTACATGCAAAGGTGGTTTGTTATATTGCAGTAGACTTGGCAGCCAGAAAGTGCAGATGTCGATGTGATGGCAGCCAGTAGGAGTTTATCTGGTTCTGCAATGTTTACATAATACTTTATTGATATATGTTTAGCAGGCTGGGTGTTTATAAAGGAACCAACTACAAACACTACTACTTAAACAGTTTCAAGGCTTCATGTAATCTACTCTTTTGATGTAGAATAAAGGAAGATTGTCATAAAGCATGTGATTGATTTAATCAACAAAAGAAGTATTGTCACTGTAGTCTATTATATATATCTAAGGAAGTTGAATGTACTCTTATCTTTGCTCCCCAGTGTCTGTCTACATGTTTATTATCCTTGTGGTCATTCCGCATCTGTAACAACCTTTAACATACTGGCTGTTTAACCTGGGTCTTTTCCATTAAAATTAACCCTTATCATGTGTACTTGTAAATCAGCCTAGACATGTTGTTTGAGATGCCAGTGCAAACAGTTCAGATCCTGATCACATTTTTTTGATCTGGTTGGACACTATGTGCCTAAGCAAGATGTATGTGTGCATAGATTGAAACAATTGATACTTGTAAACAACTGCTATCATTTCTATATTTGCTTCATCCACATTATCTAGAAAACATAGCATTATTCTATAAAGGAATATCAGTTTTTTGCTTCATCATAAATTGGTAGATAAAATATACCATAATTCTGTGAAGGAAAAATTACAATCAACTAAGTGACTATAAAAGAATGATGACATCAAATTGCTATTAACCTTAATGATTTAATCTTATATCTTACAGACATTTGTATTGTTTAATATATTTAAACATAACAGCCAGAATTGAATCAAATGCCAGTAAAGCCATAATATTTGTGAAAAGGCCATTTGAGGTTAAGCATAAACAGTGATGGCAGCAACCCAAATTATGTTGGTATGGATCGTCCGACATCATTAAATGCAAAAGCAGCAGATAAGTTCTGGTTTTGTCTGCCTTACCTTTATGCATTTTTCACATTTAATTGTATTGTTTTCATTTTTCATTTTTTCTTAACTTTTTTTATTACTTATACAATGTATCATGACCTGATAGCACAATTGCTAGAGTGTTGGCTCCAGGTACGGGAGACCCCAGGTTCGATCCCAGGCCACAGCAGGCCAAAGTCATTAAAGATGGTATTTGTATACCTCCTTTGCTCAAGCAAATATAAGGCTAGTTCCATGACTGGTTGACCCTGTGTCATGATAATATGACTGGGTGTGATTTAATATCATGTGTTCTTGATATGCAATACATAGTGAAGGCAGCACCATATCTGCTTCAAGTGGATGCCGTCTCCAAAATAACTGAAATACTGTTGGCAGGACAATTAACCCAATAAACAAAGAAACAATGAATCATGTAAGGAAGTGTCCCATTTAATCACCTTTTGTCTATAGTCTGCCATGAATTGTCTTTATCCTTTCTTAAATTGGTTGACAGACAGCGGTTAGAGTAGGTTGAGGTGGGGTGGGTGTAGGTATTGTATGAGTTTATATCACCCAGCAGATAAACAGTCCACCCCCTCACCCTCAACATTTTGTCTACCTTATGGATACCAGATCAAATATTGTGTGGAGCTCTAAGGCTGTAATGAGATTTTAAATAATCTGTCAGTTTAATGTCCTTTTATAAAGGTCTGAACCTGCTGATCACATATTGACATGGCTTTTTCAAATAGTGTAGATCCAAATCAGGCATTTCCAACAGTAAGCTCTCTGAACAAGATCTACACTATTTGCTGCTACGTCTCTAGTAATATGTCTAGCTACTTTTGTGTATAGTTATAAGCCAATGACTTAAACTTTGTATTGCTTATTATAGAATAAAGCATGATATGGGTGAATGAGTGTCAAAAGTTTAGGCTGATAATCCTCTTACTGGTAGGTTAAAAGGACCAAACATGATTACTGTGTGACCCAGCAGGTTGTGAAATGCTTGTTGACATATAAGGTGAGTGCAGTTGATAGAGCGTCGGCTCCAGGTACGAGAGGCCCCGGGCTCGATCCCAGGCCGTGACATAACAAAGTTGTTAAAAATAGTAGTGGCATAGCTCCCTTGTTAACGCTCAAGCGAATATAAGGGTAGTTCCACAACTGGTTGGCTTGGTGTCAGAAAAATGTGACTGGGTGTGGTATCATGCCAGGTGTTCAGGACAAGCTATACACAGTGAAGGCAGCACTATATCTGCTTCAAGTGGACACCGTCTCCAGATTACTTATACTGTTGGTGGGACGATAAAGCCAATAAATAAACAAAAATACAGGGTGATATTCAGAATTATTATTTATGGGTCATAATTGTTCTGAATATCAGTATTTTGTGGTCAAAATAGTTCTGCTTCATGGCCAGCCCTGATGATGCCGGAGGTAGAAATGGTCAGGATGCTGGCTGAACACCTCTCCTTTATTTGCTTAAGATTAAAAAGAGATAGCAGGCTATAAGTTTGAGTCCCAAAACTGGTACTGGTGACGCCAAGTTGTTTGCACTTGTTTGTTTGCACTTGGTTTGTAAGTTTAGTTTTTATGTGGTGTCATGTAGATAGGGGTGATATCAAGTTGACATGATTCTGTAAAAGGGAAAGCAGCAAAACATCTGCTTACTGAACACAGTGTAAGAATGAGCAGTGTGTCATCGCCAGACTGAATGACAAGCCTGGGTGAAAGCGCTGAAAGGATTAAAAGTGCAGACTTCTTTCAAACATTGATAACAAAGACGATGATGCCTATGTGTACAGTAATCACTTTACATAAGCATTAATTCGTAAAAAAATAAATTTTAGATCTGTTTGTTAATTTATACATGGAATTATCTTACTATACTGAAAAGCAAAAGACTAAAATCTAGTGATGTCACCATATATGTAAAGAATGTATAATGGCAAGATAGGCTTCTGAGTTAACTGATATACATGTACCTCTTTACCAATTCAACAAAAGTTTACCAGCTTAGCTTTCACTATATATGCCTTTACTGCTATTTAACAAAGACCATAAAACAATTTGAAATAATGGAGATCCTGATAAGACAACTCTTAGCACAAGATCTACACTATAAATAGCCTCTGCTGGTTATGGGTTAATCCTAGACTCGTGTTTATTCGAGACTCATTCCTGTCTGATTTGTTTTTAGTTCTTGTCATGCATTTTGGACAGTTTGTGTAGGCCTTGTGATAAACCTGAACATAGCTTAATAATTGATTATGTATGTACAATGTGTGTTGCCTGAGACTGCTCAAATCTGAACAGATAACCAGTCACATTCATAATTCTTTGATATGACTTATTCATTGTTCTTTATTTGTAAAGAAAAAAGGGACTTATTAGAATAAGGAAAGTTGTTGAGTTCTCTCTAACATTTTCATAGCATTTTAAAAAAATATTACTTTCACAATAATTATGCTACTTGCATGCTTTTCAAATATCATTTTTATCAATTAAAATTT
Organism: Sinonovacula constricta; assembly: GCA_007844125.1. Lineage (NCBI taxonomy): Eukaryota > Metazoa > Mollusca > Bivalvia > Cardiida > Solecurtidae > Sinonovacula > Sinonovacula constricta. Next base: position 89,539,671 of record CM017555.1, read on the forward strand.
TGTGACTGCTTAGTCTTTGAGCATTAATATAGACACACTATTTGAGCTACAGAACTATAGAACTGCCACCATTTTGAATGATTATGATGTATGGCTGAAAATGATATTTTGTTAAGAAATGCTTCAGTTTTGTTTATTTGACTCAGATATGCTTAGCATAATCAGTGCATCTGGTGGATCTTAAGCTCTGAGCTTGTTAATCATGAATAGATCAAGCTAAGGCAAATAGATCTAGATCCCTTGGTTCCTAGCTGATCAGGATATGCACAGTTTGCTTTCCAAGTTTCTTTTGATATGTCTAGCTACCATAGTTTTAGACATTGTTGTTGACAAATAAATACGAATTGGTTTTGGTTGTAAGTGAATATAACATGGTCAGACAGAATGTAGCTGACATTTCAATGTTTTTTATCGCACCTGTAGGGGGCTGCATTGAAGAGATGTGCACTTCCTATCCTTGTGTGCCTTGGTGATGAATGATGAGGGTCCATAAAGCATTCTATTATGTAACATGCCAATCCATTAGTCTGCACAACAATAAAATGAAATGGTTGTATTGTGAGGCGGTATTGTGTGAAGTGCAGAGATTAGCACCTAACCTGCTGAGCTCAAATTAATCATGCTAAGACAAATACTGTAGATCCAGATCAGCCAGCTCCAGTGGACTGTGTCTGGTCAGGATCTCTATTATTTGCTGCCTAGTCTCTAGCAACATGACTTGTTAGGTTTGCACGTAGTTGTAAGCCAGTAACTTAGAACTTAGATATATACACATGCAGCATGCTATGTTTTTGTGCATGTTGTGATGGGAAATGTATGCCTGGGTGTATAAGATCAATCACTTGCTTGTTGCTAGGGTTGAGAAATCTGCCTTTCAATTTGTTATGTAGATTGGGTAAAATAATAAACAACACTGATTGTCTATCAGGCATCATGGCTGATAAATGGTATTGAATTTTTTGCTGAATGTTAGGAGTCTTGTAAAATGATGGACAGTTCTTTTCTATTGTGTTTTTTGTTCTCTATTCCAACTGGAACACACTGATGTCTTAAAAATGCTATACAATTTTAGTTATTTTAAAGATAAAGTTGCTCCTAAACAATAAGGAAAATAATAGTAAGAAGTACACCTTACCTGTATCTTACCTTCATCACCTGTATAACTATTATTATATTTTTACTATTTTAATGTCTTTGATACCTTGACTTTACTTGATAATCAGTCTTTTTACTTCGCTGAGTACCTGAATATGAATAAAAAATAAAAATAAGCAATCCTTATATGTTACATTTGTTTATAACCAAGTTTTAAATTCTTGGTGTTTGGCTTATAGTTACATTCATTTAGTCACACTGCTAGATAGATACTCAGTAACAGATAGTGAGAGCTGGCTGATCTGGATCTTCACTATTGGCCTAAGCTTAATTGAGTCATGATTAGCAGGTAAAGAGTACAATGAAATTACAGGTGTGGTTTGCTAAAGTTGGCTTAGACATGTGACATTCTTTAATGAATATATAATTACTATACCAGTAGGCAGTGCTAATGTTGATAATAACAACTTCACCCCTGACCAGATCTGCTGCAAGGACATTAAAACTTTGGAAACAAATATGTCTAAGCAACAGGAAACATGATGAGAGATATTTAGGATAGTCTCTCCTTAATTATCACAACATGCAAGAAGTGCCTTTTATTTGATCTGCTTTGTTGTTTTGCTTGTACTCTTATGTTTTCTTCATCACTATGGTTTTCAGCTGTGTATGTAATGCTGTTCTAAGCTCAGATTGCTAGTAAAAACACTTAAACTATACATGTAAGAAAATATATCATATATGTACATCATTCACACTAATTAATATGAAATATACAATGCAAAGCATGTTGTTTCGTATATCTTGTCAATATGCTAGACTATGACCAAGTGGCTTTAACAAAACATAACATGATAAGAGTGAACATGAGTTGGGTTTATCCACAGCCTGTACCAGCCTGTGCGGATTATCAATTCTGCAATAGGATTATCTTGGTCTCCCCTTATCCATGTATTGATTCTTATTGTGAGCCAATGTATAAGGACCAATGATTATCCATACATTATCCATATATTATTGATTTCTCAATTAAGATTATTATAGATAAATCATTCTACAGCCTTTTTAAATTCACCACATACCCACTTCTGCTTCTCATTCTGGTAGAATGTTAACCCATTTTATTATTCCGGTACATTTATTAATGAGCAGAACACAATTTTAGTAAATTACTGAAAACGACCTGCAATGCTAAAACAACATGTTGCTTGAAACTAGACTGAAAATTAGTGCAGATCCTGATCAGACAGCCACTTGCGCTTATTTGCAGTCAGAAGTCCCTAATAGTTCTTTTCTTTACAAAAGGAGGTCCCCAATTGTTCCTTGTGTTGGTCGAGTTTATTGCCCCATCAACAGTATTTCAGTTTATTGAAGATGGTGTCCACTTAAATCAGATATAGTGCTGTATTTACTGTGTATGAAAAGCTGTGAACACCTGGCATGATACCACACCCAGTCACATTATCCTGACACCAGGCCAACCAGTCGTGGAACTACGTTTATATTTGCTTGAGCATTAGAAAGGGAGCTATACCACCACCATAACAAACAACATTGGTATGGCTTGGCATGGGATTGAACTTGGAGCCTGCCTTACCTCTCCTTCACACGTTGAGACATCTGGGCAAACATCTCTTATGACCTGTGTTAAACTGATAGCTGAAGAGGTCATCCAGCTAGCATCTAGAAACTGGTTGGATGTACTGGGGCAGTGGGGCCAAGTGGGTGGTCACCATCTCTCTTTACTTCTCAGCCCCTAACCATGTGGGTTTGAGTTCTTGTCTGGACAAAAGCTGTCAAGAACTGAGGTTTTCCACTGACCTGGAGTTAGACAGTGGTCATTCCTAGGCATTTGTCAGTTTTATTTTCCACCAATCTTTGCTGGAGATCCATAGTATGACCAGAAATGTGTAAGTACAATGTACAAAAAAAATAATCTTATAAACCCCCATACAATCTAACCCCCATGAACTTATACTGTCATCTGGGATTGTAAATGCCCCGGGAATTAAACACCTTAAATGATTTTCAATAACTGTGTTTACATGTGTTGGGGCAGTAACTAGCCTTGGTTCAGCATGTGTCTCAGTAGTATACCACATAAACATATTGTTGTGGATGTAAGTCAACAGTTCATGAATTAATCCATTCATGATTTGATGAATACACATTTCATTAAAAGCTGTTCTATTTTATTCAACTGACTGTTGTAGGAATATAAAAGCAATTGAATACTGTTTTCCATAGTGTTTTTTAATGGTTTTGTTTATCATTATTGATTAAAAGGAAAATAATAAAATGAATTGAATGGTTTTCAATACAAGTTGCTAATTAAGCATATTGCATTCATTTTTTAAATGTGTCCATTGTCTAGGTGAAGAAAAAAAACAACTTTGGGCATTCTATGTTTTGGCCTTTTTGCCTTTGAGTTCGGTCATTATGAAGACAAGTGAATGGCCCATTTGTACTTGGTACAGCATTATGAAATTTTCTTTTGTTCTTTTATAATACATCCCAGCCACACACACTTATGATTATGATTATTATAGTGGTGTCCAGCTGGTTTGGTGGGGGAGACCCTGACAAATGTTGGGGTAGAACCACCGGCACACCGCATGTCAGCTGGACAGCCTTTCTGTAGTAATTTCTTCACTCGAAGAGGTTGAGAAGTCAGGGGAAATATAAGTCGGCAACTCAAATCATTTAGTCATGGCCACCCTTTTGAAAATTATTGTTATCATGTGTGAAATTGGATAAAGACTGCTTAACTGAGTGAGTATGTTATCTGTCCGAAGTGGCTTGAACATACATGATTTACTTTTGTGTATTTTTACATGGTTAAAAAAACAACAACAAAAAAACGTTATACCATAATAAGTAAATGTTTACTGCTGGTTACTTGTATATATAGAACATATTTTGATATTCTGAATATTTTGTCATCTTAAGGAATAAATAACAAGAGAGGGAGTGGTTTCCAAGTCAATTAAGATGTCATTTTCCTAAGTCATTCTTAAATTTATTAATGTGCCAAGTGCAAGTTTGTATATGCCATAAAAATGCATCAGTTATAAATCCCACAGTTATTTAGAAAATCAATGATTTAAAAAACTGAGAAAAATGATTTTTCTTCACTAATGAGTTTGAATCCATTTTGCAGTGTAATTAAACTGTGTCAAATAAATGATAATTTCCTTTTAAAATATTAAATTAATCTATAAAGACATAAAAAGACTTTATCTATAAGTGATCTAACATTGCAATAATTTTTAGGCCCGGATATAAAATGTTTTTAAAGTTATTTTTCAAGTTCATTTGAATTACTGGTAGTTATGTATTTGAGTATAACACTACTGCCACAAAGCATTACAAGATACAAATTATCAACAGTCAATTTCCATATTATCATATTTTGACCTATATTTAAATTTTATATATAATGCATGCTCCATAATGAATTAGCCAGCTAATTGGTGCACCTGTCAAAACATTAGTTCCAATACCTAGATCTAGGTATGGAGATCAAAGAAAAGAGAACTATTAACCAATTCCCCAAAAGTGCCATGTCAATATACATGTACATAAATCATTCAATAAAATGAAAAGAAATAACAAAGGGCAGAATCAAGCATTATTTTATAAGCCAGATTGATAATACATACCTGCCAAAGCCATACCCCTAAAAATCAATTGCCTAACTAAAATGAAATTGGAAAATATCTCCAGTAATGAATGCTTGAGTGCAATAATGACTTGATTGCCAACTTAGCAATATTTGATTGGGCTTATGCAAATGGACTTATGCAAATAGTGTTGGTCCAGATCTTATAGCTCCAACTCATCAGGATCTGCACTATTTGCTGCTGATTGTCTTGCATTTCAGATAGCTGCCATCTCAAGTCGTTGTTATTAAAAAACTAATATATTATGGTCATAAACAAAGTGTAGCGTTAAACGGATCAACACAAACTCATTAATATTGATAGAATGATTACATTTGATTACATCTGAAAGGAAGTGAAAAGACCTTTTTATGCCTAAATGGTTGGTCACTTCGTTGGTTCCATCCTTGGATATTGATACAAACAGCCATATGGATGATTGATTGGAGTCCTTACTCTGAGCCTGCTAAGCACAAATTGATCTAGCTCAGACAAATGGTTTAGATCCTGATCTGTACTATTTCCTTGTAAGTTTTTAGAAACATGTCTGGCTACTTATGCAAATTACTGTGTAAGCAAATACTGTAGCATTACCATTTGTAGTGGTATTTAACTAATGGAGCAGAACAAGGTTTTACAAGTCTTTTGTACAATAAAGGTTTTCAAGTTTTCATTGAGCTTCATTGATGTGAGTTACTTGGCCTACACTCGCATAAGGTCCTTACCAAAGGATGTTATGAAAGTGATGTCCTTGTTTGCATCAGGGTCAATCACCGCATGATGAAGCTGCTTCTAATGAATGAACCCATGCATGATGTCTTTTATGGTTCACCTTTCTTTCAGTAGGAATATATTGACTCAGTTTCCATTAATAGGATCACACTTTTTTAAAATGGAATAAATGCTTATTGTTACATTGACTTAATGTTTGGTTAAATCTAATTCATAGCTACTGGTAGATGAATATAATAAATTAATTAGGATAACTTTGTGTTGGTAGATAATTCATCACCCTTTTTTTATTCTGTGTTTTAAAAAAAATATATATTTTGTCAACTTTTTTACTATTGAGCAGAAACTTTTTTGACAAAAGGGCACATTGACATACCAGGTTATATTAATTGTTTCCCAGCAAGATAAAAGTTATAGATAAGACACATTGGCCTGGTTAAGAACACATTTATTCACTAGATTCTGGCTAATTTCATATGCTAACTTAAGTCTATTTTTCACCTGCAGGAATTATGCAACATGTGTTATAAACTTTACATAAGTCCTAAAAGTATTGGGCTCCTGTGGCCAAACTTATAAGTTTTTATTTTGAAACTTCTAAAACCCTTGTCACATGTGTTTGCATCCTGGTTGGGGAAGCACCTTTCATGTGGGGAGGTCATTCCAGCTGACCTGTGGTGTGCTAGTGATTCTACCCAGACTTATGTCTGGGGGCTTTCTCCATGAAATAATTAGCTGAATATTGCTGATATGATAATAATTGTGTTGGTGCAATTCAACAAAAAACACAAAAAAAAAACATTAAAAAAACAACAACACTAAAGTACTGAGAGCAAGAAGCATAACTCTAGTCTGTCTAGTTTTTTAGTTACCCCCTTTTGTTGATTTGCTTGTCTTTGTCATAACATGGCTTCTGTGCAGTGAATTGGCCTGTCTACTAAGGTAGCTTTTAAAGTATAGGACGTTACTGATGGTAGATAAAAAAAATACAACTCATAACCATAGCTGAGTCATATACTAATTATAACACTTAAAAACAAAAAGAAAGTGAACAAATCAGACTTTCATGTAGTTTCCATGTTTACACCTGACTTGAAACTCCTCAGCTCCCTTACCACATGGGTTCGAGTCCCAGTCAGGCCAAGAACTTACATGTTGGGAGGTTTTCCAGCTAACCAGCCAATTGGTCTATCCAGTTTGGGATTTTCCTTCACTACTAATATGCTGGATGTCGCCAATGTGACCATAATAGTGTCGGTGTGATGTAACAACAACAAAAAAAGCAAACATTTACACCTTGTTGGATCTTGTTTGAAACTATTGTTAAGCATCTGGATTATATATAGGCTAAACAGAGTTGTGGCAGTGTCTTCACCTTAGCAATATTCTCTAATCAGTTACTGAAGTGGGCAGGATTAAGGCAGTAAGATGTTTGTTTTGTGTCTGGAGTAGGGGCAGTTCAAATATGGAATGATAAACTAAACTTGGGATAAAGTGAAGTATTTCTCACTTAATCTTTCAGCCCCCCTTGCAGAAATAATTATCAGTTAAGATTTTGCTCAGCCTCAAATTGTACAACCAGAATACTTTTAACATGAAAGTAGAGTTACAAGTCTGATATTTTAAACACTTACTTAGTATTAACTTGTTGAAAATGTTGTTTCTAGAGCTTATAATGAAGCATTTACAATACAACCAGTCCCAATAGTTCAAGTAGTAGAGTGTCCGCTTGCCAATCGGGAGGTCGCGGGTTCAAACCCCAGCTGGGTCAAACCAAAGACTTTATAGTTGGTAGAAGTGGCTTCCGTCCTAACGCTCGGTGCTAATGGGACAGAATTATCCCATGACTCCTCGGTGTCAGTATAATGGACCAGCTGGGTTCAGTTCCTGGGCACCTCATAAGTGCCCCTGTGCTATAATGATAAAAATGTTGCTGCACAGTATCTGTAAAAATGCTGGCTACATTTACAATACCATATGAAAATACTAAGCAGTCAAAATTTGTGCTTAATTAAGCAAAATCTTAGTTGAGAAATGTTGCTGTCAGTGGTACTTAGTTATATGTAATCAAGCAATTGTTTTGGTAATACTCATTTTCCTAAAACCTGCTGAATTTTTTAATAACATTGGCTGACATGTACAGTAACATGCAAACATAATGAGCCATATTGCTAGTCTGAGCAGCGGTAGGGAGCTGGAAGTTCTGGCTACACACTATTTATCTTATGTTATCCATACTTGACCGACTAAGAGTCAGAAATATCCAGATGTGACAATGTTGAACAGTACCAGCATTACTGAGTTTGCTTAAACAACATTTGTATATATTTTTATGTGCAGATGTTATGATGAAGATTAAAACAAAATATTCCTATGGCAGTTATAATGCTATTTTCTGTGATATCATGCCATTTTTTACATGATGTAGCTCTGAAGTTAGCAATGAATAAGCTTTTAGTTATCTTCATCTCAGTGCAATGTAAATAATTTTGGTCTAATGTTTAAGTCAAATAAACACCAACTGTGAATCTTTTACCTAACAAGTTTACTGGGATAAGGCAAGAAGAATATGGTGAGGTGTTCTAGCTCATGTGTGGTGTGCCTGGTTCTACTCAGATATTTGTCTTGGATATTCCTCCATAGATAAATGCTGGAAGTAAACAATATGTCCATCATAGTGTCCAAGCTATGTGTCTAAAAAAACCAAACCAAGTATGATGCAGAATTTAAAGAGGTCATCTTAGTTCATGTATCTGCCAGTAGAGGACACTCCAGATGGCCCACCTGTGATAACGAGCCACTTACCTTTGTTTACATTAACTAGAGGACTTTTTTACGTGCTCTTAAAAAATCTTCCTAACTCCCCAGAGGAACCAGCCTGAAACCAGACTTTAAAAAGGCATATTAAAGTATATATTTATCTCGGTACTTGAAAAGTCCATTAACCTTGCTAAAGAGGCAAAAAAGATAAAGGTATATGCATGTATAAGCACATTTGTATAGTTGGTGTTTGTAAACAGTTCTTAAATACAATTTGTGTGTGAATGTTTTTTTAGCACACTTGTAGTTTAATCAGTTCGTAGCAAGGTAAATTTTTACTGCAAGTAACACTCAAGGTTTTCTGTAGAGGCATTGAACTCGTGAGTCCCAAGTTAGAATCCCATTCCTGACTTATGATTTTCTCCTTGAGCAAGGCTATTTACTACCCATTGGTCCAGGTAGTTATTACCTGAGTACTGATTCTACTCAGGAAGAAGGCAGTCATAACAGATAATTAAATGTTGAAAGGAATGGGGCTTTTAGGATCATTTGGAAATACCGGCTTAAATATTATTTCTTGTGTCATTCTTGAAAAAATTAATAGAATACGTTATATCAGGATTGGTTAACTTAGTGCTATGATAATAGAACAGTATGAATGTAAGTGGTTTATGTATAGTGATTCATACTCCTCTCACCAGTTATGTTGGCTTTGTTGTGGTAACCACTGCCATCTCAATAAACATGTCACCATAATGAAGATCATGTCTTCATACATCTATATCGGAATCAATACTGTAATATTGTTTAAATTTTGTTTATCATACCTTTGTCCTTATTTTCCGCTCGTTGTCAGATGTAAAAAAGTTCTGAAAGGCATGTGACGTCTGACATGAAGAGTGATCGAGTTCATGACATGCCATCACATGGAAGGCAGTACTTTATCTGGTTTTAGTGAGCACAGTCCCCAGAGGACATGAATAATTGTTGATCGGACATGGGAACACAACAAGATTATTTAGTTGATTGTTGACACTTCAATGTTTGAAAGTATTGACTACTGGGCCTACTGCCTCTGGGAGCATGGGTTTGAGTCAAAGCTAACATTCTGAAGTCTACCCCATTTATTGAACCAGAATTGCTGACTGTCAGAATGTCCAGTAGTTTATATGGTATTCTGCTCTCCTATACCCACTCTTATATCAATTGAGCCCTGACTATTGACTGTGAGGTAAACGAATCATCCAAGTCAAACCAGGTGGTAAAAGATAAAGACCTATTTGAAAAGTTTGATCTTTTGAGGACTGTTGACTTTGTGTGTAAACCCCTTACCTTGCAAACAAATAAAATCTTTTATAATTTGCCTATAACTTAATGCATTGATATTTTAACATTTTTTAGCCTTTACTGCAGCAATTAGGGCAGCACCTGATCTGTATCTACACTGTTTGCCCCTACCTGATCAATTTATGTTTGGCAGGTTAGTAGATGCCTTATGCACTTGTGTCACCAATCTGAAACTCATTTTAGCAAGGCATTGTTTACATAATCTCAGTCTATAATTTATAACTGTCATTAGAAGATGTGTGGGGTCGAAATCACACTGGCAGTGTGCATCAGTTTACACTTATTGACTTCTTGAGTGGCTGCTCTATATGGTTCCATCCTACCCTTCAAACACCCTATATCACTGTCATTATTCCAAATAGGTAACTGAATGTTTCTTGGTGGGATGTTTGAACAAAAATCATTGAGGTAAATGTGCATTGACTGATAACACCTTATCTCCTTATTGTGAGTCCCGTTAGGGCCGAAGGACTTAATGCAGGAAGGGCTTCCAGCTGACCTGCCGTGTGCCCGTAGTTTTTCCCAGACATTTGCAAAATTATTTCACCAATTTGAATTGATGTTGCTATAATAACCATGATTTTTGCAGAGATGTATTTCAACAAGAAAAACAAAACCTTGAACAAGATCATGGTCTCATCATCATGGTAGCTTTTGGTTAAAAATCAAGATCAGTGCACACAAGCATTTGTTTTTGTATTTGAGGTTCAAGATAAATGACTTGATCATATTTTGTCCTAATTTTCTGATATTTCTTAGACAGTATGAAAATTGGCTATTAATTACCTACTTAGGCTATTGAAGTTGTTTCTAGTTAGACCACCCTGTTGTTGTTTTTGTCATAAAATGAACTTTTTGGTGTCCGTTACTATTTGCATTTCTTATAATGCTTCTTATCTGATGTACATGTATATGACATCTTAAATGGCAAGAATATGACTGTTAATAACAGATAAGGCTGCTAATGGAAATCCATAGTGATGATACTTGTATGGACTCTTAGCCTGCCTGGCACAAATTGGGATGATACTTGTATGGACTCTTAGCCTGCCTGGCACAAATTGACCTTTCATTAGCAAATAGTGTAGATCCAGATCAGCAACTGTCTGTACTATTTGGCTGCTGCAGATTCTCTAGCAACACATCTTGCTACCTTAACATAGTGTTGTGAGGAAATAATGAATAGTGTGTATAGTTTAAAAATAAATGTAGCATGCTAAGGGTTAAAAAGCATGAATCATTTGACCTGTTTGACATATACTGTCAGATAGGTGCAGTTGGTGAGAAAATGAAATAGTAAAGTTCAGAGACTCGTAAGTATGTTTTTTTTTTCTAGCTCCTACCTTTGTTAAAGACATATACAGGCTTAAGTTTTCCATCACCCTAATAGTCCATTGGAGCATTAATGTATTAACCTATAAAATTATAAAGTGCAATTTGTTAAAATTGACAATATAACCTTAATTTTTCACAGTAAGTGGAAAAAAAATTGAGATAAAAACTTATCTAAGTCAAACATATTCAAAAATCTATTTTAAAGTTACAGTAAAAGTTACCAGAATTTAAATGTTTTGCTGTAATTAAAAATAAACAACTACTGATGTATGCTACAGGATTTAATGTTTCTTCTTGCATATTGGGCAGTGACATGTACATAGCTCATCTTTATTTGGTAGTAATGTGTTGTCTACCTATCACATCATTATTTTAAGAAAATAATGCAAAAATGCAGGTAACAGGACATTATACAAAAACTTTTATTACTTATTAGAACATTTCAGGTTTTGACCAAAACATTTTATATTCTTAATGATGATACAGCACTAACAGATTTTATTAATTTTTATATATTTTTTGGTTGGCTCACTAGAAATAATATGAACAACTGTAGACTGATAACCATTATATATGTTGTATAATATTTATTCGAAATGTTGATGATGAAAATCCAGTCCATATACAACTATATTAAAAATTCTTCAATAAAGCACATATATGAAGGAGCACCCAAACTTCTTTGTTAAGTCTAAAACAGGATATATATTTTTTTGGCTTTCTTTGAGGAAACTACCCTAGAAGTATATATTCTACAGTTCTTCTAAAACCAATTATTACTGAAATTTAAAAATCAAACATAAAACACACACAATGCTTTGATTTTTTCTGCAACTCCAATCTCCAAAATAAGTTAAAAAAACAAGCCAGCGTTCAATTGTTACGGATAACTAAGAACTCCGTATTTTTTTGGTTCCTTATATTAATCTTGAAATGAGGGAAAAGACGACAATTAACAAAACAATTTTTATGAGAAACCATAGTGAAGAAATTGGAGTAAATGTCAGTTAGCCCAGGATTTTATTGATACTACAGTGATGTGAAGAAACACCTTTCCATAGCAGTCTGCGGTTTACTTTCTGTACCAACTATAAATGAACAATTATCCCTATGTTAACCAGTCAAATGCCTCACTTTCTTGCAGGATATATAATATTTTCAATGCAGTTATTTCCAACTTTGTCCATTTGTTGTATACTTGAACTTTATATTTCAGTCTGGGTTTGTTGCTTGTATAAAACAACTGTTGAATGAGCCTGTACTTTTATTTGCTGCTGTCAGTTTTGGCTGAACAGCCTTTAGAAATGCATAATTATCAGGTAAACTTTGTGCGGCTCACCAGGCTACAGGTGGAATAAAAGAACTATTATTTAACACAATGAAAATAAAAGTTTGCCTTATACATAATGCATTGAGTAGATTGAATATTTGTGAGTTGGTTGAGCACTTTACTCTTAATCTACTGCAACAAAATGATCAGGGTTAGGCAAATAGTGTAGATCCAAATCAGCCAGATCTAGTTGTGAGCTGTCTGATTAAGCCTGTAACCTACTTTCTCAGTCTTTGGGAAAATGTCTGATGACTTGTACATGTTGTTTGCAAATAAGAAAAAATGAAGGATTTATACAAACATAGCAGGCGAAGGGTTCAGGAACGTTTCCCTGCTGCAGGACACAGAACTTGTGTACCATTACCGTTCCAGATGGGACAGAAATCAGCATATCAGTTTCACTTGGCATTAAACAAAAATCAAAATTGCCATTGCACATCAACTACAACTGTCTTATTTTTGTTAAATTACATGATAAATTTTTATAGTTCTTCTTACGTATTTTAATTTTACCCTGATTATATTCTATTCTTGTTTAACTTCAATGTATTTGGCGCTGTGAAACCTATCAAGTGTCGATGTGCCATAAAACCCAAAATATATAAAATACATTTTGTTTGTACCTTTCATCCCTCCTTTTTTTTCAATACTTGAATAGACACATACAATAAAATACACAAACAACATTATAATATTTTTTGTATACGTTTTCACACCCTTTTCACCTTAGGTTTGTATACCAATAATGTTGTACATTGCACCACAGCTACCAACATAACAAGCATTTAGGGATTACTTGTATTAACATCAGCTTTACCTACAACTGGCTTAAAGTCTGTACTCAATATGACCTTAAGCATTGACTAGTTTAAACCTCCACGTTCAGCAATATATTTCAGCTTCAATCAATGGTGAGCCTGCTTCAGATTGTCATTGAGGCCATTTGAATGAAATGAAGTCAGGAATGTGAATATATTACCGATTGATTGCATGTCAAATATTGGTTCTGAGATAGGCTGGCTGCACTGACTGACATGCTGACAACTTCACATGGTTTATGGTCCTAGCACCTCTGTGTAACAGAAACATGGAGTAAATATAGCAGTCAAAGAAAGGTGTCTGTCTAATTTAGACACCAGTCCAAGCTAATAAACCTTCAATGTCTGCTGATTTTAACTGGGGTCGATGCTTACAAAAACTAGGTAAATACATAAGTTGAAAATGAGAGGTAACTTTTCCTGTAGTTGAAGGTTATTATTAGCAATCATTTTTTTCTTGAGAACTTAATTACCCATTATAAATAAATATGATTCTTGAGATTAAGAATATATAATAACTATAGTATAAGCACTAGCCTAGGTCCTGAAATAGGTCAGTAGTTCAGTGTAGCAATTCATTAATGTCAATTCATAATGATAAATTAAAACTACAATCTAGATCAAATATTATGGAACTTTCAATATGGTGATCTTATTTAAGAGAAGTACAAGTGAAACTGTATCAGGCAGGTAAATGTACTCAGTTTTAAATTAAATTCAGAATCCTCATTAAATTAAAATCTCAGTGCTCTCATTAAATTAAAATCTCAGTACCTAATTGAATTAAAATCTACATACCTTCATTAAATTACAATCTTGGTAGCCTCATTAAATTAAAATCCCAGTACCCTCATTAAATTAAAATCTTAGTACCCTCATTAAATTAAAATCTCAGTACCTAATTAGGTTAAAATCTCAGTCCCTTCATTAAATTAAAATCTCAGTACCTTCATTAAATTAAAATCTCAGTACCTTCATTAAATGAAAATCTCAGTACCTAATTAAACTAAAATGTCATTACCCCCATTAAATTAGAATTACATTTCCCTTGTTCAATTAGAATTTCAGTCCCTAATTAAATGAGAATCTCAGTACATTGGTTACATTAAAGTGTCAATACCTTCATTCAGTTAAAATCTCAATACCCTCATTCAATTAAAATCTCAATACCTTCATTAAATTACAATCTCAGTACCTTCATTAAATTACAATCTCAGTACCTTCATTAAATTAAAATCTCAATACCCTCATTCAATTAAAATCTTGGTACCTGCATTAAGTTAAAATCTCAGAAGCCTCATTTAATAAAAAACTTGGTACCCTCATTCAATTTAAATATCAGAAGCCCCATTCAATTAAAATTTCAGAATCCTTATTAAATTTAAATATCAGAAGCCCAATTCAATAAAAATTTCAAAATCCTTATTAAATTAAAATCTCTGAACCTTAATAAATGAGTATCTCAGAACCTTTATTTAATTACATACATTTAAGTTACATATTATTTTATAAATTCATTATTCTCATTTTTTCAGGTCTATGGTTTTACTAGAGATGCAAAGGAAGCAGGAATGACCTTCATCAGCTACATCATTATAGACCAATGAATGGCAGCTGGCAGCATACTGGACTGCAGTCAGGCATCTGGGTCCTCCTGGACAGAAATCTTCCCAGTCCATTGACAGATGGCTTGAAAATTACTGGGAGATGAAATACAGGATGTTAAGTGGCTACAAACTGACGTCCAACAATTATAATGAAACATTACAGGCCTCTGCTATGTGTGTTCAGAGTTTCAGAAACTCTCATTGGTCAGCTCTAGTCATGTGATCTGTCACATGATGTCAAATGACCCTAAAACTAGGATAACGATTTTTTATTGGCTGCTTCTTGTTTTATTAGATGTAGGCTACTGCTTCATAAGCAGTAATTTTTAAAGTAATTGGTATTGTTTTATTGATATTAACAAACTGTATGGTATCATTTATTTAATGGTTGATCTAGAGCCGATTTCCTTGTGGCAATATGCAGTGACTGTCTGAAGGTTAATAGTACATTATTATTCTTATGCAAGCATGGCCCATTAATTTTTGTGCAAAAGGGTTTTTGATTAATATTCCAAACTTCATAATTCACATGTGTCTTCATAATTACTGTAATACATCAACTTTTCTCATTTTATTTGTTAAAATAATCTTTTATTGTTGAAGTCATTAGATTCTCATCATTCATATTTCAAATAAACTTTAATGGCATCCTTTGTTCATATTATTTCAAGTCCAAGGAATGTTTATTGTCTTAATGAAAAGTCTGTAAAAAAGTAAAGTGAACCTATTATTTAAATGATTATAAGTATTTCATCTCCACTTTTTTAGAGCCTTTAACAATGTGGAAGGTCTACTGGCATTTGACCATCTGGAGGGTCTCCATTATCCTTAAAGCATCTGGAAAGTCTCCATAAACCTTTAACCATCTGGAGTGTCTCCATTATTCTTAAACCATCTGGAAAGTCTCTATAAACCTTTACCAATTGGAGGGTCTCCATTATCCTTAAACCATCTGGAGGGTCCCCATTATCCTTAAACCATCTGGAAAGTCTTTGCCTTTAACCATCAGGAATGCCTTTTTGGCCTTTAACTTGCCATGCTAGATAATAACGTATACTCAACACCCTTAGTTACACCATCTGCCTAAACCATTTGTCTTAACCTGTACACTTGGTACCTACAAGGTTTAATAGGAGTTGAAGTTGTGTACATTCTGTCAGTTTTAGCATTCCACTAACAATGTAACAGTCATCTTGTGCAGATCTTCAAATGAAGCATACCCTAAACAAGTAATTTATAAATACACTGAAGTTGACAATATTAAAAATGTCTCAATGAAACAAGTATAACTCTGAATACAATACATATAAACATTCATTGAAATGGAAAGGACAAAACAGTAAATCATCATTGCAACAAAAAATTTTACCAATCCATATGATTATGTTAAAAAGACTTATTGCAAGTATAAAACTTTTCCACTTTTAAGTGGGTCCTCTTTGTGTTTAAATATACTTCTACGATTAACCTTTGCATGTAACCTTATGAAACGTACTATATATAAAACAAACATAAGTCGGTCATAAGATTGTTGGTGTTTAAAAGCCTTGAAAGGTAAAATAATGAACGAAGCTTTTGTTTATACCAAATCGTAGGACCAGGATCCGAGGTTACAAAACATTGAGCCAAAATCTGAGATCGTTTCCAACCATCTGAATGGTCAAATTTTTTGGTTTCTTTTAAAATCTGACCAATAAGATTACTGAGCTTTGTGAGTACTTTTCAAATAGGGGCTTGCATTAATTTATGGAGATCCTTATATACATGTATTATCTGCTCGTAAATGAAGATTTACAAATATAGAAGAATGGAGTATGAGGGGTCCGGGTGGCAGAAAGTTCAGGGTCGTAGACTTACTATCCGTCCCCTCCCCTCACCGCATTGGTTCGAGTCCCTGTTGATCGAACATTTCATGTGCTAGCCTGCACCGGTTGTTCTACAGAAACATTTGTCGGTGGACTTCCTCCAGTAATAGCGGAATGTTGTCAATATTACCGAAATTTATCTAAAAACAGACTAGAGGGCGTCAGTAGTGTAGAGGTTTACGGTGACCAGTGTACGACAATTTGGACCAAAATATATTCTAAAATAACCAAAGAAGTTATTGTTAACTGGAAATGTCCTGTAACAGGCTATTCATCAATGCCCTAGATTTTTGTTAACAATTAAACATAAATCCACACACGTCATTGCAAAAGGTATTTTCTTTCTGAGCCGCCTGTCAGACTTAGCTATTTTTAAAATAAGAAAGGCACGTGACCACTTTTGACATCACGTTACATCGTCATCCGGGTAATTCGCTCTGACGTCAATATCTATTTTTTAGCAGAGAACACTATCCTGCTTATTTATAGGATTTGAAAGAATGAATTTTTCGAATATTTCTTTCCCGATTTGTACAGTTAACAATATAAGTAGCGTTCACAATTATCTTTACTTAGACAAAAGTTTGAATTTCAGCATAAATTACACCAAAATTCCCCCCAAACAAATGAGACGTTCTTACTTGTATTTGATATAGTCAAATCGTCGAACACCACCTTTAAAACATTGGACTCCAGATCGGAGGGTCCCGAAACCCACCACACGATGCTAGTCCTTGAGCAATACTATTAACTAGAAGTACCATTACAAAGGGGGGACTCTGTAATAGTACCTGAGTACTAGTTCTACCAAGAAACTGGGCCGTCCAGAGAGATTCATACAAGTATTTTTCCCATTCGACTAGAGATGCATGAAAATAGGATTAAACTAATATCACCAAGCCAAACGTTATTGTGTTTCGGCTAAGGATCGAATCTGAGACCTTCCAACTATATCCACCTCCTACTGTGCTGCAAGTGTCTTGGACATAAATCATAAAAAAATTAAAAGAATTTAGATCAATTACCTCTATATAAATACTTATTCACTGTTTATAATTCGATGTGTCAACTGGTTGTGAAAATTCTTCTGAAAGCAATTTATTTTTCTTCCCAATAGCTGTGTCATCGAAAGATAATCATTGAACAAGAGATAATGAATCGCTTTTCATGCCAATTTATGTACATAGTTGAGAAATCTGTAAGATAAACCTGATTGGAATAAGAAGGCCAAGTTTCTGTCGAAATCTGAAGGACAAACAGAAGATGTTAAAAAAAAGGTGGACTCAATACTTTTAACTATTAACCTGCTTTGAACAAATTAAAAAGGCCAAGCAAATAGTGATGATCCAGCCTATGGTTCCGGCTGTCTTATCAGGATAAACACTATTTGCCTCTGCGCCTTTAGCAATGCATCTGTTAATGTATGCATATTTTCAGAAAATAGTGTAATGACAATTTTAGTATGGGATAGTAACGAAGGTTGCGGTGTAAGGGTTACAAGCTTATCGTATAAATGTACGGGGTCCCGTATGGATAGATGAGTCAATGCACTGTGAATGACTGCCAAGGAAGCACAAATATTGATAGACCTAGGATTAACCGCATTAGCACAGTATTGGACCCATATCGAACTAAATTTCTTAAAAGCAGGTAGTAGGTCGCTTGTATTTGCCTGAGACTCGGTATCAAATGGTGAACAGCAGACATCCCCTCTCCCCCACCACCCGGGAGCAGGGCTGATCAGTATTTGCACTGACCTGATCAATTCGCGATTTGAAGATTAAGAGTTTAGCCTATATAAATGCCACCCGAATGTGCGACTGCAATACCTTTCTTGATCTAAATGTTTTATATTCATGTATATACACTGGTGTCAAATCAGCCGACTTTCATTTTCTCAGCAATGGCCACATACACAGTACAAGTCGTGCGCTGACATGTTTCTAGAGTTCTCATATTGAAACATGAACAGCTCAAAAGTTTGTGTCCGTCACTTTCTGAGCCAAGAACTTGTTCAGTTATCGAAGACACTCACGTGAGTGTATTATTTAAGTTGTTCTTATCATAAACACTTAAAACGTTTCGATGGTATCAGCTCGCACGTCAATGTGATATTTGAATCGAAAAATTGTTTAGACTTGTTATTTATTTAATATCTACTGCTATCATTTTTATGACTTTTAAAATGACCCTATCGTATTATATTGTAACATTTTAGTTAAAGGTCATATTGAAGAAAACGATGAACAGGTAACTGTCAAACTTACTCTGCGCCTAGCTATAGACGAATTCGTTCTGAGCGCGTCATTTAATGCAAGTGTTTACATCTGCTGTATTGTCTTTTGGATAGAAATGGAATTTAAACAATAACAAATGCATGAAGTATTGAGAAAAATCCATAGACATTTTTTAAAGATGTTTACAATTGTAGCCTGCCTACAAATGAAATAAAAAGAGGTTAACCATTTGTAATCTTTTCGTCAGAGATCACGTGCCTTCCAGTAAATTAAAATGAAGTAGACACTGCCACCAAAAAGGAAATTAGTCAGTGGGCTAGACCAGTGAGATTTGCTCGAGATTATATTTTTTTAAAATAGATTTTAACTGTAGTTTTTTGTTTTGTTTTATTCTAATGTGAAAGTCTAAGGAACGTAAACAATTTAATTTTTATTTTATGACATTTAAATCGTACTTTTTTTCACATTGACACCGATAACGATGTACATAAACATGTTTCTCTAGGGTCACGTGCTTTTCGATATCGCAGTGGGTACTGTAGCACAGCTAAATGTAACCGGTGTGAACAGTGTCAACCATTTGACCTAGCCGCTATTGCCTAGACTCGTCTGGCATAGTTGAACGCCCGCCATCGTTCCCCGCCACTGTCAGGTCACCAGATGACACTCTGGCCAAATATTTGGACAGCCCGCCCTGGACGTGAACCTAGACACAGTGTTATCACCTGATGTGACATAACAAACCATTTACACTTCACCTCGAGCCGTCAAAACAATAAAGATCGTCGATAATCAAATACAATGTTCTGATTTTATCTTACCTGCGTACTAGCTTCTTTTTTTCCATAGAATATATTTTTATTTATTTCAGTACAAATTTTGTCCATCATATTATCAGTTAACTAACAAAACGACAATTGATAAACTTATTAATGCCATTTCCCTACAAAATATCCATCGGTAAAAATATAAATAAATCTGATTAGAGATATTACTTCGGGAAATATAGTATTTATTCTTATACATTTTTGTATTCCATACATACAGTTCTATCGTATGTGACACTGTACTGAGATATAACGATGTATGAAAAGTAATGTCGTTTAAACAAACTCGATCTGAAGTGGTACGGAGAATCTGCGAGTTATCATTGAAAACGCCTTTAGACTTCCTTATATACGTTTTACGCGCACACTTAAATTACGAAGATGCATGCTGTTTCTGAAAGTGAGATCTTTCAAACTCTCGTTATATGCTCTAGTATTTTAAACTTCTATTTGTAGACCAATTATCATTCAGACTGACTATGATAAACACAAAAAGCTATGTTTAGGCTTTGTAGTTTCATAAACGGACCCCGCGGCATTATTTGTGTCCAAAAAGTTTCAATTAACCGTAATAACAATGCAAATAGAGAGAAACATTTGTCGTATTTCTTGAAATACTGCCATTTTCTCTTGATAACCAAAATAAGTTTTAATATATTTACATAACTAGATATTGTTGGTTATTTATGGAATATTAATGAGCATTGTGTATGTTAAGAAAATAATAAATTTTCTCGTTACCTCATCGATGGATAAACGGACGTCTATCTAACTTATATTTTCATCTATTACAGAAAGTAAAACATGTAATTGTTTTCTCAGTAATAAATTAAATTTTACCCTGTATTACGACACAATGGTTTCTTGCATTTGTTATATAGAGTGTTTTTTCATCTTTGTTAAATATGTGTATATTCATTGTCATTTAATCATTGTTAACAGATGTGTATTTACTTCAATTTGTATAGTTAGCATTGTTATTTGTTTATTTCTGACTTAAGCTAGAATAGTCTTTGTTTAGTTCAATTTTTCTTATATGAGATCAGGTTTTATTAAAACAAACTGACTCTTTCATTGTGTAGAGATATAAATAAAAAGTTGAAAACTCAATCAGTAATATTTGTAATATTGTAACGACGCTTGTATACAAATAGCCCCAATACTTCAAATATTTTATTAACAGGTTTCTTATAAAAAGCTATTTTATCAACCCATGTAAGCTTTTTTTTATTGCAGGTTACTCATATGAGCCACTTTCTCTACGTTTTAAGCTATTTTATTAACAGATGGCTCATATAATTATTTTCTCTACGTATATAGGTCATTTTATGAACAGGTTGTTCACATAATTTCTTCACATATATCAGCTCTTATAGAAACAGGTTACTCACATGATCTTTTAATATTTTTTACATGTTAATTATTAAAGCTATTTTATGAAATAAGTTTTTTTTTATACATTTAATTTTTTTTTTTATTCATATCAGCTTTTTCAATTACCCATATAAGCTATTTTATAGTTTTATAAACATGTAAAGCATATTAGCTATCTTATTTATTATTTATTTTACTGACAGGTTACTCATTTTTTTTTCCTTCATCGTATCCAATTTCCAGTAGCCTAGAAGTTGTAGACAATGACTTACTCACCAACGTGTGTGTATAAAAAGGTAAATAATAAGTTCAACTTGATATAATTGACAGTTTCAATTCAAAAGATGACTCCTTGGACAACCATTCCACTTATAGGTGTCAGCCAATACCCAGGGGAACCTTGATTTATTAGTTAGGAAAATCCCCCGGGTTGAGTTAAATCAGTTAAATCAATGAGTACATGTATAATAGAGGGATAAGATCCTGACTAAGAGAGGTGGCGGTGGGGCGGTGGGGCGGTGGGGCGGTGGGGCGGTCTTCAGGGACCTTGTACAATATACATTAGGATTAGTATTATGACGGCATTGTCTTTTATCTGAGTCAAGTTGGCAGCCATTAAAATTTACTTATGATAAATGGAAAACACGTTCAATATTCTAGATACAGTATAGCCTTAAAAAGTAATTTGGCGTGACAAATATATGTATATGATAAAGATAAATGATTTCATTTTTAGCTTTGACAGTAATGTAAGACATTGTTGTTTTTGTTTGTTTGTTTGTTTGTTTGGGTTTATCGTCCCACCAACAGTATTTCAGCTATTTTAAGACGGTGTCCACTTGGAAGCATATATAATGTTGCCTTCACATTGTGTAGCAAGTGGTGAATACTTAGCATACCACACCCAGTCACATTATCCCATTAGACACTGTGCCAGCAAGTCGTGGAACTACCCTTATTTTCGTTTGGGCGTTCAGAAGGAAGCTTACACCACTACCTTTTCTAACGACTGTGGTATGTCGCGGCCTGGGCCCGAACCCGTGGCCTGTCGTACATGAAGGCGACTTTCTACTGATTGCGCTATCTGGTCCTGTAAGAGACTTTTGTATAGAGGATGATATTCAAACAACATTCTCAGCTTCTGAACCTTGCATGCTTAATGATCTGTATATATTGCATAATTTGTGTCCGAAGACTTTAAGCTAAAAGAAGCCCAACTGAAGATTCCAATATTTGAAAGACATTCACTTAAAACCTACATAATGCATGATATATCTGTGTTCAGACGATTGAACTGCATGTAGACTGAATGCGATCAGCGTTAAAAATAACTAACCGCGCTTTTTAAAAAAAGTTGACAATAATATGACAATGCTACATTCGACGCATGGATAGTGTATGTTAGGCTTTTTATCTATGTGTGTTCTTCGTCTGAAGTATAAACGCCTACATTACACAGGACACATCGAGAAATCTCTGTTTTATACAGTAGCGGGGGATTTAAATCCTTTAACAATGTTCAGTTGTTAATCATATCATGCACAAACCGTAATACAGCCTGTGCAAATGATGTGGCTTTGTTCACTTTACAAAAAATAAATAAATAAAAAATGAAAAGTAAATAAAAACTTTTAAAAATGGCCATTTTAAGTTCTTGAACGGGAATAGCTTTCTAGTATCAGTGTCTACCACTCTAACTGAAAAGTTTGACATGTTGTGCTTGTGTAAGGCCTAGAAACAAACACGTTTGGGCAATATTTTATGTCTTTATATTAGTCAGAATCGCCAGTGATTCACTATCTATTGCTTAAGAGTTATCGCCATAGTTATGACATTGAAGTTGATCCAGCTTGATAGAGCTGAATAGGTCGGTCTTGAATCATTTCTGTTATGCCATTGTCTAGGTACTAGAATCCTAACCGTGTTAACAGAGCTATGGGTTGTCTTGGAATTCCGCCCAGTCCTGATTAAACTTGGCCTTTTTGGTTATAAAAAACCCCCAACAAACTTAAGCTTACATTTTATTTCATCATGCCCATATAGAAACATTATTGTCTTTGCTTTATCCAATATAGGAACCATCACCAAGGTAATGAACTCTGTTTGATTGATCGACGTATCCTACAATCCGCTGTCAAGTTTGTTTCTGTATATTAGTCAAATTTATCAACACTACCATAGTTAATGCCTTATTGTTCCGACGATCCAGCTATGAAGATGAATTCGCCTTTGAATATTCGTCGTGCTCTTTTACAACGGCCTTGAAAATGTCCCCGGCTCACCTGTCCAATGGTTTCTGACCAGGCAACAACTGTCTATCTTTACATGCAGGCACCATCCAACTTTCTAGCCCCAAGCCTGCTACATTTGACAATAATAAGTTACTTGCCAATAATTTCATGTTTAAGTTACAATTATTGTTGAAGGAGACTTAGAAGCAAATGGTGTAGATGCTGATCTAAATCTCCAATCGGGAGCCTGGCTACCAGGGAGGACAACACCGACAAGTGTTCCAGTTTATTTGTAAGCGCAATGGTCAGTCGCCATGAAAGCAGTGTCAACAATGTTTCTTTTCATAACAATCGACCGCCACATGGCCACAACTGAATAAATTATCTGTATAAATAACTACATATGGGACAGTTCGATAGAATAATTGCCTGTCAGATATTAATGAATGGATTTAGCTTTTTGTTCTGTATTATATTTAATTTACCAAAGATATATATTTTATGAACAACAACAAAAATTGTACTGGTTCCCTTTGTCAAAACTACCTAAATATTTAAAAAAACAAACAAAATAAAACAAAACACACACACACACACACACACACAAGTAAATGTGCTCTTTATTTTCTTGAGTTGTTGTTTGTGTTTGTTTCTTGGTGTTGATGTTGGATTTATAATGTTCGATGTTAATGTGGTTTCGAAAGTGGATAATGCCAGCACTGAAATAAATGCGTAACAATAATTTGCAATTGAAACGATCTCAGCTCAGTAGTTTTAAATTGTCGGCATTACTATATATGGTTGCTCAGCAGCAAAAATAAAATTCGTACCATAATAAATACCGTCTCCATTTAATCTCAAATCGTTTACTTTTTAAGCGTTTTTGGCACGTATTTAAATTTGTACTTTATAAGTGTCGATATATTGAAACCCCGATCCTCGTATAGCAGACAATTTACTTCAAGTTGTGGCAACCCATTCTCAATCTACAACAATGACATGTTAAGAAAAAATGAAACAAAACGTTTACTAGAGCGGCGCGCCCTTTTTATAAAAAAAATCACATTAATTACTTCTGAAGCTTAGTCAGATGTTTTATTTCTTATTTTGACATGGTCTAAAACGCACGTATTCATGTATGATAACAAGCCTACCAACAAATAACATAAACAGTCACACATACCCATGACTAGGTATATTTATTCAATAATCTGTATTTAAGTGTATATATTGATGTATCCTGTGTGAGTAACATATTCCCTGGAAACAGACAAGCAAACATGCCCTCTCTCTTTTCTCACATGGTCTTGGTACCTGTGTGCTATGTTCACACTCCACACAATATTTACAAACACCGCAACCGTGTCCCAGATATACCTCAATACACATTCACAATAACAGGAAATCTAGGTCACACGGGTAGAACCGATTAAAGGAACACAGACACCATCGTGGAAATGCATTTCCTTCACTTCATTTTTTTTTCTTTTATTCATACAAAGTTCGATTTAAATATTAAAGTATTATTACAATATTTTTTTTATATTCAAAAAGTAATGTTCTATCTCTCTTTATATATTTTATTGGTTTACTTTGTATTTCTAATAATATATACTTAAGTACTTTGTAATCTATTATATATTTTTTCTGTATAATTGTATGCTTTTTTCAGGAATGCTATCTGATGTCATACAAAATTATTTCGTGTTTGTTTTTAAATTTTATTCTTGTGTCTGAAGTTCTCATTTTATACATAATTGTTGTTTCCCTTTTTATTAATATATGTTATTTATTTTACATTAAATGCATAGTCGTATGATGTTTTTTTGTCTCACTTTTTAAGAAATCGCAATTGAAATATATCAACATTTAAGACAAAAGCTCTTTCCTCAATTAGCGAATATTGCGCAATTCTGACATAGATATTATTCTGATCAAGACCACATGTTTAGCATTTACAGTGGTTAGAAGTTAAAAGAAAAATAAACATAAAATTCTGGTTCATGATTAAGGTTTCAATTTTGATTAAATCTGGTTTTCATTAATAATGGGCCTAGATAATATAATTTACCATCACTTACACAAACTACGTTGTTTGACAAACACGTTTAATTTTCATTTCAACAAATGCATTGAACATTTAAAGTTTGTGTGGATTTATATAAATATGTCATAGAGTTAAATGGTCGTTTTTCCTTAATGGGTCAATAGACAGGGGCGTGCCTGGGCGACTTTTGAGTATACGCACTATTCCTAGGGAGTGGGAGGGGGGGGGGGGGACGGTCCCCCCCCCCCTCCGGAATTTTCCATAGAACGCCATAGATGCATTCGGGGTTAGGTGGGGGTGGGGGGGGGGGGAGGGTAGTGGTGGGTCCTCTCACTGTCAAGAACAAAGAATTGTCTTAGAAGCAGGAAGAGACAGAAATACGTCAAGTTGGATTGTTGAAGATTATGTAGAATTAGAAAAATGTTTAAATTACATGGATTTAAATAATAAAGACAATTAACTGTAGTGCCTAACCCGGTTAAGGCGACGATTTAAATTCGCTTTTAGGCGTTTTTATTTTTTCAATTTTTAGAAGCAGCTGTACGCACGTGCGTAAGTGCGTAAGCCCAGGCACGCCCCTGATAGTGTACACTAAGTGTGTATATTTAAACAAACATGTCGTTATAATTTATACTTCCAGAGTTTATTTGGTAAAACACGGGTCGTTTTAAAGGTGGTATCTGACAATTTGCCTGTATCAAATACATGTAACAATATCTTACCATTGATTTAGGACTTTGTGTATTTTTTCTGTATAAACTCTTACTCTAGTCTAAGTAAAGGCGAATTTAAACGCTGCCTATATTGTTAGACAAGAACGAAACAAAACTACAACAATAAATTACTTACTAAATTTATTTATTATTTCGCCAAAGCAGCTATAATTTCAATAGTAATGATTAATATCCGGAGACCCA
This sequence comes from Sinonovacula constricta, assembly GCA_007844125.1. Classification (NCBI taxonomy): domain Eukaryota; kingdom Metazoa; phylum Mollusca; class Bivalvia; order Cardiida; family Solecurtidae; genus Sinonovacula; species Sinonovacula constricta. The sequence goes on from CM017555.1 coordinate 89,565,855, forward strand.
GTCCAGCCCACCTATACAGCCTATCCACATCTGTTACAACCAGTCTTGAAATAAAAACCAGATTTTATTACATTTGTAAATTATTTAAAAATGTTTGGAATGATATAAACTGTTATTTAATAATAGATTTAATCTATAATTCATAAGTCCATCTATAATGAATAAATCTTCCAAATTTATATGTCTATTAAAACAAATTATACGTCTTGGCGGGGAAATATTTTTACTTCAAAACAATTATTATTTTTATTTATTTCAAAACGGTTTGTATGGGAAGTGTAAGCAATTAATGTCATCGCAACACGGCTCTATAGACGGAAACTGTGATACTCACTCTGTGGGAAGATACACCCCAACACGGCTCTATAGACGGAAACTATGTTACTCACTCTGTGGGAAGATACACCCCAACACGGCTCTATAGACGGAAACTATGATACTCATACTGTGGGAAGATACACCCCAACACGGCTCTATAGACGGAAAATGTGATACTCACTCTGGCGAAGATACACCCCAACACGGCTCTATAGACGGAAACTGTGATACTCACTCTGTGGGAAGATACACCTCAACACGGCTCTATAGACGGAAACTATGATACTCACACTGTGGGAAGATACACCCCCCCCCCCAACACGGCTCTTAGACGGAAACTGTGATACTCACTCTGTGGGAAGATACACCGCCCTCAACACGGCTCTATAGACGGAAACTATGATACTCACTCTGTGGGAAGATACACCCCAACACGGCTCTATAGACGGAAACTATGATACTCACTCTGTGGGAAGATACACCCCAACACGGCTCTATAGACGGAAACTGTGATACTCACTCTGTGGGAAGATACACCCCAACACGGCTCTATAGACGGAAACTATGATTCTCACACTGTGGGAAGATACACCCCAACACGGCTCTATAGACAGAAACTATGTTACTCACTCTTTGGGAAGATACACCCCATCATGGCTTTATAGACGGAAACTGTGATACTTACTCTGTGGGAAGATACACCCCAACACGGCTCTATAGATGGAAACTGTGATACTCACTCTGTGGGAAGATACAACCCAACACGGCTCTACAGACGGAAACTATGATACTTACACTGTGGGAAGATACACCCCAACACGGCTCTATAGACGGAAACTATGATACTCACTCTGTGGGAAGATACACCCCAACACGGCTCTTAGACGGAAACTATAATACTCACACTGTGGGAAGATACACCCCAACACGGCTCTATAGACGGAAACTATGATACTCACTCTGTGGGAAGATACACCCCAACACGGCTCTATAGACGGAAACTATGATACTCACTCTGTGGGAAGATACACCCCAACACGGCTCTATAGACGGAAACTGTGATACTCACTCTGTGGGAAGATACACCCCAACACGGCTCTATAGACGGAAACTGTGATACTCACACTGTGGGAAGATACACCCCAACACGGCTCTATAGACAGAAACTATGTTACTCACTCTGTGGGAAGATACACCCCAACACGACTCTATAGACGGAAACTGTGATACTCACTCTGTGGGAAGATACATTCCAACACGGCTCTATAGACGGAAACTGTGATACTCACACTGTGGGAAGATACACCCCAACACGGCTCTATAGACGGAAACTATGATACTCACACTGTGGGAAGATACACCCCAACACGGCTCTATAGACGGAAACTGTGATACTCACACTGTGGGAAGATACACCCCAACACGGCTCTGTAGACGGAAACTATGATACTCACACTGTGGGAAGATACACCAAACAAGGCTCTATAGACGGAAACTGTGATACTCTGTGGGAAGATACACCTTTAAGGCATTAGAAGCATGTTAAAGTAACCGATAAAATAGGCGACCTGTTGGCTTTGAGCCAATATTTGTACATGGATCACGTTTCTACAGAAATCAGCTGGTCTTTTGTGCACAAGTCAATACCCCATTGACAAGAAGTCCGCTAGAAGGCATACCAATCTTTCCATAACCATACAGAGTATGTGTAAAGGAGTTATGAGTAGTCTTGAAGGTCCCTGTTTGATAGATGAAGCGCTTTTAACTCTCAGATGGCGCTCGCAGCCAAAACAATGCCGGCCCTAACAATAAATTCTCAATATTTATGTAGTAATTTGTACAGTCAAAGTAATTAAAGCAAACACACATTTTGTAATTGATATAATTCGCTTGGTTGCCTTTTCAGAATGTTTTGACTACTAAACTATAATTATCAAAAGTCTTTTGTAAAGAATCACCGTTGCAAGTTCGTTTCATTTTAACGTAACTATTTTTGAACGATGATGTTTTTTTTCTTTTTTTAATGACCTAATTACTAGTTTAGGGTGTTGGAACAAATGTTAGGGGTTCATAAATCAGTTGGCTTTCGTCCAGTTAGACATTTTCCTTTTACTTCAGTGTTAGATTTAAATAACAATTGTGATTATTCCATACACTTCAAGCACACAAGAAGAAAGATAACAATGTTTAGGTGTTTTACAGCCATTTCCGCAATGCAAATGACAGTATAAGATGATTGCATGAAAAGACTTTTTAACACTATGTTTGCTAGATTTATCATCCCATCAACATAGGTCCATCTATCTGAAGATCGTGTCAACTTCAAGCAGATGAAATGCTGCATACACTCTGAATAAGACACCATGAAGAACTGACTTGATACCACAGCCAGTCACATTACAACCTAGCCGACCCATTGTGGATCTACCCTTATGTTTACTTGAGCTTTAGCAAGGGAGCTTTACCACTATCATTTTAACAACATGTGTCAGTCGAGGCCCAGGATCAAACGCGGGGCCTCCTGTAATTGGAGCCGAAGCTCAACCGATTGCACTTCTAGATCCAGTTGCAAAAGTTTTAACGTGAAGCAAGAAATAAGCTAAACGATAAACCCAACAAACTAAAAAAGCTGATAAACTCTCGTTCTCGGTGCATTTTCTCCGAAATATTTATTATCTTTTACGGCAAGCTATAAAATAAATTTTGAATGTTGTAAACAAATCAAATCCGGAAAAAAAAGTTTGTAAAGTACGCGAGAAAAAACACATGTTTGTACGTGTTTCGTATTGTGGTAAACGCATCCGTTCTATTATCTGTAATCTTAACGACATTCTCAGAAAACACAGTCTATAATATTATTTTGGGACACGAGCAAGGTCCCATTTTTAAGTACGATTGGTGAAAATGTATGAAAAGGCACGCGTGTCGTCTGTATATCGATCTCGTACAAATAAACAATAGCTTCACCATCGGCTCACTTCCTTTTCTTTTTACATAACTTAAAGGTGTCAATCTTTCTGACAATGCACTTGTGGGCGTAATCTTTAGAAGCATCTCGCCTTTTGTTAAAACAGATTTTCACCAAATAACCGTAAGTAATGATTTGTACATTCAGAAGAAACAGTGATGATTCAACAAAACCGATCAACGAGTGAACGCCGTGATAGGCTTATGTTGTGGCGTTTCAAGTGTGAACATGTCTTTAGGCGCTTTGATGTTATTGCGTTACTGAAAATCATATAAAACAACATTGAATAGACGACAATTGCAGCCTAGAAAACTGGGAGTGTTTGTCTAAATTTATATAAGCAATGTGTATGCTGGAAAGAGCGACTCTAACGCTGCTATTAGTATACATGATGTACATATATATTTGATGCTAAAAGTAGCCAAAATATACGCCGAATAGCTGCTGTTTAAGTAGACTTATAACTTGCACTTGATAGGTATATGGAGATTAACATTTTTGTTCAAAAAGCAGGACTTTGCTGAACCATAAGGAATGATGACATGCAAGATTTCCCATGCTCTCTAGACTACTTTCAGTCCTTGAAAAGTGTATTGTCTTTAGTATGGGAGTATCAAAAGCATCGCAACGCTTTTCAACTATTTTAAGTCATATTTAGCACAACAACCTAGCTGCATATGCGGTCAAATACGTCATGTGTATATGTCAGTCATAAACAATACCGAATGGCTTAATACGCATTAATTAAAATACATGTAATGTACAGATCATGGTGTTCTGTATCTCACGTACGTGACGGTCTAACGCTATGGTGCTTTAAAACTTGGTTTTGAACCATTGACCTAAAATGCTACATGGCCGCCCGAACCCGAGCGGTTAGTCACTCCTTATCCCATCACTGTGTGGGTTCCATGGACGTCACGCCAATATGACAATGGTTATATCGGTGCTTTATAACAAAAACAAACAAAATGCCACAGTCCCGCACAACGCGAGTTAAAACCTCTTCCAGTACTAACAATTTTCGTAAAAAGAACTTTTGTCTGTTATGGCGCGTTGATATTCGTTTTCTGACTCTCTTCAAAAGATGGTAGATGATATGATAGTCATTAATATATCGGTGTTTCTTACATATCAAAACTTAGGCAGAAAGGATTTGGTAAATGGATGGTAAACAGAACACATAGTCATTCTTAAATTTCGACACCCAAACCCCCAAAACCCAGTCTTGGTGTACATATCGGGAAGCTCTGGCCCGTGTGGTCTCGGAGAGCTGATTTAGGCCACACTTGGAGTTCTCGAACAGGCTCGATGCACCTTTGGCCGCCTGCCTGATACACAGCTCGATCTCATTGAGAAATGTGCCATATCTGATACGTGAGACATTGTAAGCAGGACCTCTCTGGTCCAATCTAGGTCATCTGCGAAACACGCCACAATAGAATGCAACAATGTCAGACAAGAGCCGGTGTCTTGGGATCCGATCAGATTGTCACGCTTGTCCGCCATTGCTCATTAACTCTGAGCATGCCAAGGGTTGAAATGTATGTTTAAGCCCTTACACGGTCACATTATTGAATCAACCCTTAGGTTGCTAATTATGTATTTATGCGACTCTAGCAAATAGTGTAGATCAAGATTCCCGTCGGGAGCTTCCTGATCAGGATCTGCACTATTTGCTGCTGAATCCCTATTAATATGTCTAGGCACGTTTGCATGTCAATGCAAGAATATGACTAAGAATTAGTCTGGATTATTAGTACATTTAACAAGATTAGTACTAGTGTTGTAAATAAATAAATAAAACATTCCCCCTTTTAACTAATAAAGACAGGCAAAGTTAATTAGATCCTTGATATAGCAAGAGACTGCAGAAAGCAGTGCAGATTCTGGTCAGACATCTCCCAGTGAGCAATGGCTGATGCCTTTAATATCCCTAGGCCTGATTAATTCCTGCTTAGCAGGCTAAGTGTTAATAAAGGTATAACATTACATGGCTGACTAGATAGGACGGATAATTAACCAGATATGCAAGACGTTTTAGGAAGAGGCAAAGTTCAAGATATAAACGCAACATATCTATGAGAAAATTATACCCAATTAGACATGCATACTCATCATGTTATTGTCGTACTTCAATAACATACTGATTTAAGTATTTGATAGTCAATTATACTGTTTCAAGCCGTGTTTTAGCACTGACCAAAAACAAAAGAATTCGAGAGAAAATCGTCTCTAACATAAGACAAAACGAACAAAACAACTTAATATTTAAACTGGAAATAAATTTTGTCCATTAAAACCCGACTTAAGCATAAGCGACGTTCATTTGCCTACTGACCGTTCCAATATGGTCACTGTTGTTTTCCCCCTCTTAGTGTTATTTCTTTTCAGTGTTCGCCTTGTCATTTTTACTTTGCGTATGTTATTGAATCACCCTAAGTTTACTATAAAGTAAATGCTGGAATCGTTTAAAGGCATTGTCACATATCCCTTACAGCAGATGAAACTCGTTCAGATGAATCACATAACAAAATCTTGCAATTTTCTTAATCCAAAATACTACGAGCCTTGCTTGATGAGCTTTTCATTCTCTTCAAGAGTCGAGTGTTCTTTAACATCAAATTTCTCAAAACATCACATCAAATAAAAATCGAGCAGATAAACTGGTCTTAATGGCCATGATTTTTACATACTTTCTGATATCAATTACAGACAAGAGAACGTGTTTTGTCCTAGAATTCAAGTTGTTCACTTCAGACATTATGAAGCAACTTAAGTGACCGCCAAGAGAACACTTGCATTGCCAATTCCGGATATCGGATCAGAGTCGATGTATCATGGTTTTGTTCATATTGTCTAAAGACATGTGATTGAACTCATGTTTTACCCATATGTTAATTAATAATAAATAAACTCACAATAATTTTACGCAGTTGTATTAATAATTAAATAATATTCCAGACTAGTTCCCAGAGCTTACGCCTACATGAAAAGGTAACATGCGGTTTTGTCTCTATGGTTTGCAGAGAATAGTGGAATTCTTTATTAAGCAGTTTCGATATACGTTGCAAATGCCTGTATAGATCGTTCTTAAAGCCACTTGGTCACAGTTTTGTGTAGTCGCATGATAATAGCACCAGGCGATCTGAACTTTATATGCATGTATTTTTTTCATCACTATTTAGCAAATCATGTTTTCATGTATTATTATAACTTCTTCTTCTTCTTTTTCTTCGTCTTCCTCTTCTTGAGCTAGAACGGCTAAAGTAGTTGAAATGCGTGACATCACTTTTGATTGCCATTTACAACAGACAACACAGTTTTAAAGACAAAACGTTTATATAATACAGTGATTAAAGGTCATATAATATAGTAATCTAAGATAATGTTGTATTGTTTTTTCATGAATCACTGGGGTTCATCACAAGTTAGCTATTTACAAAGTTGACTAAAGCCTGCATATTTAGCAACTCGGACCAAGTCGCTTTATTTTATTGAAAGCAAATGTTTTCTTCAGGCTTGAAATTCTTGTTTCAACCAGAACAACAATAGCGCTCAGTATTTATTATTCCTAGCCCGTGTCGGATAGCCAGAGTAAGTGGAACGTGGCGGGATAATCAATTGGCCACTCCTGACTATGAATGAAAATTGATTTATGGTGGATCCGAGCTCTTTGAAATGGTGCCTCTGAGATACCGAACACTTAGACTGACTGGAAAAGCCTTTAAAATGGCTGAACAATCGAGGAAATTCTATATATTGCCACCGAGTCAATTTTAACACTTACCATGCTATATTTTGACAACCAATACAATGTCTTTAATTATATGCTGACAATTTCATGTACGCATCCATAACAAGATTTACTGAAAAAGATTAAGTAGCAAATTCTAATCTGGTTCTACACTATTTGCCTTGGCCTGGCCATTTGTCCTGAGCGGTCCAACAGTGGGTGCTTTCAGTAGGGAATCGATGAAGAAAGGTTTCTCGTATTGAACTAATAGTACAGTCCATATCCTGAATTTTTTTAACGTTTTAGAAAAGTACCTTTTTTGGTAAAGCCTGAATATGTTAAATTTGTTAAACGAAGTTTAAGAGTACATCAGCAAACCTCAATAAGTTAATAATTATATCTGATACTATGTTATGCCCTGCAAATTGTTAGATTTACCAAACTTATTTTTATCATTATGTAGACAATCTTATATGGCATTGAACATTTTCATTTACAATTGTACGTTTATTATAAATGTGTATTCCATGTTTAGAAATATGATTGTTTTGCAAGCTAGAAGCTTAATCAACGTCTAACATCAAGTCATCTCATCGACATTTAAAGTATATTGACATTTATATGTTCCATCTTCGATTTTCATCCATGTAACATACCTTAGTACTTACTTCAATCAATCGGTTGTGTAATACTGACTGTCATTTTAGGACAAAAACCAGCCCTATAAGGAAACTGACCGAAAACCTTGATTTACGTGGGACCCAAATATTGTTATATTGGTTTGGTTGTATTTACTGCACTTTAGCGTGGCACTTGAATGGCAATTCAATTGGTTTGTTTATAACATTTTAAATACCCCAATTGCAGTCATTTTGTAAGAAACTAAATGTCTATTAAACTGATATAAACATTCATCATGGGCGGCAAACACATTAAGCAACATGAATTAACCATTTCTTCTACAACCAGAGCTACAGCGTAAATTGAAGAGTCAAGCGAACCTAGCTAACGTATTTGCATACACAAAACTTGAGTGTATATTATCTGATGCAACAATGTCATGTTAAATAATAAGCGTCATAATAGAATAAATTAGCCATTTATTTTTCTTTCTTATTAATTTTCAAGAATAATGGATTTGTGCAAAACGTAGCAAGGAGCCAAGGGCTTGAATAAAAACATACGCAGAATATGGCGATACCTTTCTTTACATATATCGATTTATTATTAGTGGCGTTACATCTTACAAACTTATCGATACATACATTTTCGCAGTTAATCGGCATATTAGCATTTCACCACTGGCATAGTGATTGTCTGGTCTTCCGTATATTTGGCGCCGTATGGCCAACTGAATTTGTCCATGAATAGTGCGATGCTTTAATCCGATATGGCTTAAGAACGCGAATTACCCGCACAATGAGAAATTTCGTAGTAAAACATTATCAGTAGACAACTGATTGTGTCATGCAGTACATTGGGCTTATGAATAAAGGAACAAGGATAAAAAAATAAAAGTAATTACTACTGGTTCGAACTCCGCAAAGAGCGTTAATTTTATGCTTGTCATTTTTAGCAAATGTAAAAATTGCTGATAAGATGTTACTGAGATTATTTATTATTATTTTTATTTTTGTTGTTGTTTTTAGTCATAAGCTTATTACTTCAATTCGTTAAAGATTTTTTGAATAAAAATGACCAACATTGTTATAATATACATGTTTCAGATTTCAAAGTCAATAATTAATAACTGTTTACATGAAGATGGAATGAATAAAAAAATCGACGTATGCTGGGAAAATTATTAAATATATAGAGTAATTATAATCGTCTTGAAATTCAAAACTTCGAAAATGAGATGAAAAGTTTTAAAAAGGGTTCGAACCGGAAATAATATAACAAGGTCACGCGCTTAACAATATAATCAGGATGTGTATGACACAACCCTATCTGGTCTGCCCATAAAGTGTTTATTAAGCCTGGACAGTTATTTGTAATCAACAATCAAATATTTAATTTACCCCAAAATAAATAAAAAACGTCAGTACTCAGCAGTTACCTGTACAATGAACGTAGTAGTAATTTATATTGTCATTTTTTGCCCAGTCGGCAGAAATGTCGTGTCAGGCGCCAAGAGCCAACTGCAGACGACAATATTGGGTATCATCTGATCATCCGCTTGTCTTTGACACGCAATCGGATGTATTGTTTGTTATGATTAAAACTATCATCTAGGTAAATATGGTAATCATGATCCTTTTAAGACACACAATATGACGTCATTAACGTGAGAACAACATAATCGTGGCATGTGCATGCAATCTGGAAAGCTGTTACCTACAATGGGACTGAGCAGGATTAGTTTGAAAGGTCTTAATAATACTTATCAACGAAAAGCAACTGATGATGAGGACTTGTATAAGAATAATACAGTGTGAAACAAGTACCGCCATGTTCTGGCCATTTTCATAAAGAAGCTACAGAGTCGGTCTGACAGGCTGAAACATATTTTAGTCAATACAGGCAATTAAGCAGTTTATTTGTTTTTCTAGAAAAGTTAAGATCAATTGCCATTTGTTTGGAAAACAAGTTTTGTAAGCACCATTTATTTATCACACGCTTGAATATACAACTAAGATAAACACAACAATTTACGTAGATCTCTTGTTCTGAATTGTGCATTTTGTTGGGAAATATCAACAACCAAAATTCGTTTTCTTACTTATAATATAGTCTGCGTTAATGGATTTTTCTTAACAAAATAAACGTGCAAAGTTGCGAATGTATCTCCCCCAAATTAACGATCTGTCATTCTGTCATAATGATTAAAAGTTACAGTATTTTTATCATTACTTTTTTATCAAATCCTGTCGGTGCTCGGCTTTCTGGGATCAGTAAATCTCCTCCTAACCGCTTGATAACTGTGTAAACGACTGGATGAAAAACAACAACACTTCATAAGTCTAAAAATGATGTGTTTAGCATGCCCGGCTTCTGTAATTCCTGTTCCTATAAGAGCCTTTTAACCATAAACTTCTAATAAAAAAGAAAAAAAACTACAAAAACAACGATAAAAACAATAATACCTCATCAAATAGCCCGCTCAACAACTCTTCAGTTTTCAAGCCTAAGTTTTTACAATTGGTTCATGGTTTTGTTTAAATAAATACATTACATTAACCTTGCACTACAATGCGCATATTTTCCAAGACGTATATGTGCGAATGATATGACAATAACATATCTGTTTTGGTACTGTTGTAGTATGGTGTAGAAGCCATATTATTGAATTTCGTGACTTACTTTAATTGGCTTTTTTTTTAAAACGAACCATACGCATACTGAAATGACATATATGGCAGTATTTTTCTTTGAGTATTATTTCACCTGAAATGATATTTCTCGGTCTGTATTGAGTGGTTTGCAACTTAAATGAGCACTCGGATTATCGACTTAACTAATCGGATAAATATTAATCCCATGGGTAACGGATTAAAGGGAAACACCGGCGATGTAATCCAGACTGGTTGAATTATTCATAACATGACATAAGTTAATAATGGCTGCATGAACGAGTGTTCGTCTGGCAAGATCAAAGCTGCCAGAAGAGATGGGCGGGAAGGAGACGTGAAGCAGTCTATATGTGTTCGATGATTCGGTTAATCTGATCATTTCGTATATTCAGGAACCTGCTATTATTTTATGGTTGATGAAAGTTGCGTGTTCTGTACTCCTACATGCATTTAGTCGCCATCTTTTATAAGTTAATAAGACAAATAAATATATATATATATGTATTGAAGAAAATCGCTTAATAATGCCTAACAAACGGTGTCTAGTAAAGATATTGTAACGTCTTGCAGCATTGACAGTCCAGTATTTTAATAGATATGTATATGTGTATGATAATCAGATAGGTATAGATATTAGATATAGCTTGTGTTTCGTTCTATGTATAGAGACCTAATTGGTTTGAAGTAAATGATGGTGATTTTATTGTTACGACAATGTTAATTACAAACATGCTTGTCATTTTTAGACACAACGCACGCGGTTTATGTTCATCTTGTGTTTTATTCGCATCACAAATATTCTACAAGCCAACCATCCAAGTGACACTATCTGAAAAGTACAATCAATGTTCTAGAAGAAATCGAACCTTTTCTCAATTATTCATGATCAATTAATTACAAGAATACTTACATTGGTGAGGTTTTATTTCTACTTTACTTCCCTACTTCAAGATTTATTAGCGTAACTTGCACGCAATCCGAACATAACATGAGTATGACCTTGACCTTCGCCATAGAAGGAAGGGCCTGACTAACGTATCTGTTTACTAATAAAGAGCTCCTAATTGGTACTTCTCTACTTGGTGTATTGTTTATTAAACTGTATGATACATGACCATCGTCTTTGCTTATGTAACCAATGACTTAACCTAAGACAGTTCTAAGTTATCGTCCACCTTATTGCAAGCCTTGTTCATTTCATTATAAACTTCCAACATAGTCAATATAAAAGGTCATGAACACAACTATTTTAGAACTACTTAAGTTCACATTTATAAATGGAGCATATACACGCGTAATAATAAAGATACGAATTACAAATATAAAAACTCTGAGCTAAGTAAGAGTCATAACATTAGCAGATTCTATACATTAATAGCATCCCACAAAATAGATGATAATAATAATAATAATAATAATAATAATAATAATAATAATAATAATAATAATAATAATAATAATAATAATAATAATAATAATAATAATAATAGTAATAGTAATAGAAACTGATTGTTTCAAATAAGCAAATCAAATGCATATGATTAGAATCAATTTTAATTAAAACATGCTATATTTTCTTCTTTAATAATGACGTCTAGCAATCTAGTTCAACATGCATTATCCTTCACCGATAAGTTAGGCTGATTGACCATTACCAAAACTCGCCAAAATTATAATTGATCACACGGGTTATTGACAAAATTACAACCATAAACAGCACTGGAAACTCTAGCGGTCGACATAGTGTTTGATTATAAGCAAGATATTTAACGTCTTGAAAAAGTAAGGCTTAACGTAGCTCTATTAAATCACGAACTACAGAAGTATAACCATGCCATAATGGCAAGACTAAACGGAAAATTTCCGAATTACATGGTCCATAAATAGGAAAACATACTGGTTTGTTATTATGTATCTTTTTCATGACACGATAATAACTTAATTATGACAAATGACTAGAAAATAGTTAAATCTTTTGATGTTTTTATAATAATCTCATGTATTGAACTTGTGTAATTAACCTTATTCTATCGTCCTTATAATTTGAGCGACCAACTGACAGCCATATGGTAATTGTTTTGGACCCATAAATGGTCATATTTAGGAAAGTCAATATCAGCGGCATAATATAACATAATATCAGCAAAAGAATAGGCGTACATGTTCATGTACATCTATTGGATAAATACGCTCGTTTAGAGTAGGTAATTATAAAAAAAGTTTACATATAAGGCCTACATTACCGGCTATAGATAATTTATGATTATCGACAGTCACTTAACATAAAAATGAAAGACAGTATCTTTTTTTCTTTTGACACGTTTAAGTAGATTGGTCATTTTCCGTCTATATCATCAATTGTTGTTTTACTTGAACTATTTTCCTTTTTTCTATTTTGGTAACGTGGCACCATGGATAAAGAATATGGCTGCGTAAACGTAAATAATGTGATTTGTGACAGAATTACTGCCTCATACTAGAAGAAAGTAATTGAGTATAACATCGTATCAACATGACTTGAAACTTTATGTGCTAAGAGTAGGTAAGTAAGATAAGTAATATCTTTATGCCAGTAGCAAAGATCTCATTTTCTTTCTAAGTACATAAGTACACTCTTTAATATCAGCAAGATAATTCTAGGCGCTGTCTAAGAGGAGACTAACCCTCCTCCCCCCCCCCCCCCCCCCCCCCCACACACACACACACCCTGATCAAACCCGATAATGTGGATACTCAATAAAAGTGTTTCATTGTGAAAGTTCCAGTCAGTATTTTACCATTTGTTGGCTGAAAAGTAATAATGGAAATATCGATAAATTATCTTTTCCTGAGGTTAGAAATTATGTTTCAATACTTTCCGAAACCTATATAACATTCTATCTAGATATATGCAGAACAATTAAGCCCTAATCATAGAATCAATCAAGTGTTTGCTTGCTTAAAATCTTTTCTCAGTGAATGACACTGCAAAGCATAGACATTTGCATTAGCGGTTTGGGGATATCTATTGACCGATGTATTCGTACGCATAATATTTCAGATCAAGCCTCGATGTAAGCCCCCGCATTGATCCTTTTAGAACCATGTATTCAATGTAGATTGTACGTGTATATAAACCAGTGTAAGTATACCCTAAATATAACCGCTAACCCCTCTATCTCCGGGTATGACGCACAACAGAACCACTTCTACTGAGCTGTCACCAACAGCAAAGCTTTCTATACTTTCAATGTAAACCCAATTGTTATACACTGTGTACATTTACTTCTTTTATACATATATAGTGGGGGGGGGGGGGGGGATTTAGTGTCCGCGAAAAACAACTGCGTTAAAATCATTATTGTATAAATTTTGTTGAAGAAATAGCTGAAACTGTAGGGACAGAAATCGGAATCAAACGACAGGAACATGTGTCGGCAAGCAATAAGGATACAATACAGATATTATTCATATACCACCAAATATGATAAAAACACAACTGCATTTCAACACATGAAATATTATTCAGCAAAACAACAACAACAACAACAACAACAACAAAAACATATTGCGGGATTTTAGTCCAAAATATATGATTCTTAAGATAAGACTCGTCTACCAATCAATTAAAATAAGTGAAACTGCCTATATTTTGCATGTTTTTGTTTTTTTTCAAAGCAATCATTTTCTGTTCTTCTCTTCATATGTTGAGAACTCTAACACACATTATAATTAACCAACCCTACAACAAAACAATAACAATCGAACAAATAATATCTAATTAATATTACTCGCACTTTGTTGTTCTTTAATAGGAGTGTGCATTTATGTCCTATCTTTGAACCGCCCTAGAAATTGACGCACAGACACGTTCTCGTAGGTGGTCATTTCAATGGCTGATTACAAAAAAATGACATAAGATAATAAAACAGAATTTCGTGAATGTGTTGATGTAATAAGCTCTGTACTTGATATAAGTTGATAAACAGATTTGCGCCGTCGGATAATCGTAATGGTCATAACGTGGTGTCCTCACGTCGAACAAAGGACTAGTCACGTTAAGGATACGTTACGGTATAACGGGAGCCGTTATTTGTTTCATAATTGTATATATCTGCCCTATCCATTGTAAACACACATAAACAAATCATCAACAAATCACGATTTTCATAACCATGTTTACATGGGGATTTTAAAACAAGAACCCTCGGGCATTTCAGCTTACCAATACCAAGCTTTTCAATCCAATTTACCACTGTCGTAAAGAAATCAACATTGTTATGATGACACTGTTTTATAATGCAACTGATCGATTCTGACGATTGTTATGCATTGATAGTATGTACTTTTAGTTGGTTTAACAATAGAAGCGCCTTATCAGATTTGAAACGTTGACGTGTACATACACAGCGGACTCTGTGTGGTACATAGATAAAATAATGTATTTTCACACTACGTTATGAAAGCGAGAAAGAAAGGCGATGAAAAAAAAACTATGAATAATGTTTAAAATCATTTGTTTAAAACATTATGAAAACAAGTCCCATGATTCAATTAATATACAGTAAATAGTCAAAATCTAGAGGCATTTTCTTGAAATAAATGATAACAGATAGACATTGCTTTTTATATAAAAAAACAACCTACGATAACATTAAAATATATAACTTAAATGCACCTATAATATTTACTCTGTGTTCCGTTCTCGTTAAGTGCGTATATCAAGACGGTACACAATGTCATCACAGGCGTGTTACTTACACCCACCCAGATAATGACAATGACGTCAACGAAGAAAACATGCAACCTGATGAGAAGGAGTATAACAGAGAACATTCTTCAAACTGGTGAAAAAGAAAAGTTATAGATTTGTATACATTTAGATCACAGCGCAAGAAATAAAAGCAACCAACGTG
Organism: Sinonovacula constricta; assembly: GCA_007844125.1. NCBI lineage: Eukaryota > Metazoa > Mollusca > Bivalvia > Cardiida > Solecurtidae > Sinonovacula > Sinonovacula constricta. The sequence goes on from CM017555.1 coordinate 89,581,065, forward strand.
AAAAATGTTAAAATTTCAAATACTTTAATTACACTTTTAATGAAAAAGATATTGAACAAAAAGCAAAAAAAAAAAAAAAAGCAAAAAAAAAAAAAAAAAGCAGTCAAATGACAAAACGTTTGCAGACAAAAGCATGTTGGCTTACTCTATAAACCCAGCACGAGATGAAGAGGTTCAATACTCAAAGTAACAACGAAGAAGTACAGAATTTCAAGAAAACGACGGAAACTCTATTGCAAAATGAGTTCAAGACAAATTGTAGGTTGTCGAGAATGTGTACAAGAAAATATGCGCAGTGTTATGAAAGATGACTAGTTTACCTTGAAATCTACATATACACAACCATCCTCTGAAGTAATTATAGTCTCTTGGAGCGGGCATTGCAGACCACCGCGTTGTTTGCTAGACGTTTTATCATCGTTAGAAACTGCCGTTGTTGCCGATGGTGTTAATTATAAGCCATCACGAGGAGTGTTCATGATTTACGCAACTTCAGACCTAAGAACTGTTCAAAGGCATACGTGGAAAAACAAGATGCCGATGAGCATTTCTTTTCATTTTCAACCCAACTGCCCAATTTATATATTGAAATATTTTTATAAAGACAGTTAATATAAAGCATTAAAAATGCATATGTGTTAATTTAATTAGTATTATTTTGGCTATTATTCGTGTTTGAAGCTTGTCTTACAATGTATATATTTGTGACTAATTACAACCTGGTGCAGTTATTCGGCTGACAGACATTACAACGAACGTGCAGCATAGAACATGCGCAGGTGTGAAGATTTTTTGTTTCATTTTGTGCAGCGTAAAGATTTTTTGTTTCATTTTGTGTTGAATATCATGCTGTGTTTGACAGTTTAAGTTCAAAGGTTGTAAAACGTCGTCTTCAGACAAAGTGACAGTTTAAGTTCAAAGGTTGTAAAACGTTGTTCTTCAGACAAAGTGACAGTTAAAGTTCAAAGGTTGTAAAATGTTGTTCTTCAGACAAAGTGACAGTTTAAATTCAAAGGTTGTAAAACGTTGTTCTTCAGACAAAGTGACAGTTTAAGTTCAAAGGTTGTAAAACGTTGTTCTTCAGACAAAGTGACAGTTTAAGTTCAAAGGTTGTAAATCGTTGTTCTTCAGACAAAGTGACAGTTTAAGTTCAAAGGTTGTAAAACGTTGTTCTTCAGACAAAGTGACAGTTTAAGTTCAAAGGTTGTTAAACGTTGTTCTCCAGACAAAGTGACAGTTTAAGTTCAAAGGTTGTAAAACGTTGTTCTTCAGACAAAGTGACAGTTTAAGTTCAAAGGTTGTTAAACGTTGTTCTTCAGACAAAGTGACAGTTTAAGTTCAAAGGTTGTAAAACGTTGTTCTTCAGACAAAGTGACAGTTTAAGTTCAAAGGTTGTAAAACGTTGTTCTTCAGACAAAGTGACAGTTTAAGTTCAAAGGTTGTAAAACGTTGTTCTTCAGACAAAGTGACGGTTTAAGTTGCGCCAAGAAAACAAGATGCAGAAACCCCATTAAGGTTTGATCGGCAGTCGTCCCATAATTGTTTTAGAGCAAATGAAATAAATCAGCATATACACACGAAACCTAGTCTTGTCATAAGTAACAAGATGAACCAATTTGCATGATGAATCTGGCTTGTCTGGATCTACAATATATGCACAGTCATAGCAATTTAAACGTAACCAGCTCAGACCTAAGAGCTGCCTTAAGTGAAAATGTACATTAGCTTGTACATGGACTCGTGCCTTTATGGGCTATATCTATTGATATTTAATAATCTCGTAATGAAAAGTAGTAAAGATTATGTTTTATGCATTTGTTTGCATACTAACATATATTAGCTACAGCCATGATCGGTGTTCATGGACAAGATCTTAAATCTTTAACTGAATAAATAGTTTGCAAAAAATCATACCTAACACATAAAATGTAGTTTAATGTTGTAGTTATTATTCGTATGGAAATTTTGTTTGCTAATTGACGTTTTTTTACGCTGTATGTTAATTTTCTAAAAGATAAGTCCGATAGTAAGCTACATCATCAGTGCAAAGAGATTATCCAATACTGACTATACAAAACAATTGATACACTTCACAGAACTGTCAAGGTCATATTGACTCTTAAACCTTTTGCCATCGTTCGGGCATGTAGAAATTCATAGTTTATTCGAAATGATTGCTTACATCTGTGAAGTTAAATTCTTTTTCAAGCATTTAGGATACTTTGCTCATGGGCTACCAGCTAGTGTTTTTTCTAGGGTGTGTAATTCAAATGAAAAAATTAAAATTTAGCTGCACATGACAAAATCCCATATTTTATTATTGTTACCGAAATCAAATAAATGCAAATGCAACCCGATATGTCAATCGAGATTAAATTTGCAGTTAATAGTGCGAATCCTGACAAGACAGCTCCCAGCTAGCTGCTTTCATTATTGCTGTGTGCACAATCTTGATGCATTAATGCATTCATGGCATCATACGAGTGATTTTTCTATTATTATTGTGTCATATCGCACACTATTACTGTATTGTATTAGTAGTAGCGTATATAATATATAGAGAATACCAGGTTAGTGTTGATATAGATAAATGTTATCATGCGAGGCTAAGAAAATCAGAAAGCACGAGGCTTGCCGAGTGCTTTCTGATTTTCGGGCCGAGCATGATAACATTTATCTATATCAACACTAACCTGGTATTCTTTTTATCCCACCACCAACAGCTTTTCAAAGGTAAACATTTAAATTTACCGCTACTGCTCCTCCGTTACATAATCTGACATTCCAATACAATACACGAAATTCATGCGCGAGCAATAGAGTAATTCGGCTATAAGAAATAGTTCTATTTAACAATAAAAAAATAAAACAATAAACATGTTATTTCTTTTATTTTATTTGCGCTATACACAAGGTTGTAATTTTATTGATTACGATAACTAAAAATAATGGTTGGAAAAGAAGAACAACAAAAATCACACCCTCGTGTAAAGTTATACATGTAGTGTGTACTGTCAAGGCCGTGTAGCATTAAAGTTGAGCTACGCACTTGGCATTTAAGGAACGCGAATTACATTCGAGGTTTGTGTGTGTGTTTGTGGCTGTAACAAACAGTAGCTCATGGATTTTAATTGTTGATGACATTGAAATTATGAACATTGAATATAGCGCTTTAAAATTTCGAAGATAGTTGTGTTTTTGACAGGATGACTTGCGAAATTTGAAGAAATGTGGGGAGTGGAGGTGGTGGATTAGTGTTCATGTTTACGTCTAGAGACTGATTTTTAGCACATTTGTCCAGATCTGTGCAGTCAGCTGTATTTGGTTCGACTAAAGATCGAGCTCTATCTAAACCATTTGAATGTTCATCATGTAACGACATTTGATCATCAGGGTCTGCCTTAAGATTAGGCAGATGATTGCAATCTGAGACAGTCACCACAGATTCAAGATCAATTTCATTCTCAAAAATGTTCGGATTAAAGCCAGATTTTGCCTCGAAATCCTCGTAGCTCATTTCTTCAACACTGCTTAGGAAGTTAGGCTTTTACACGATTCTTCATCACATTCTTTAAACTCACACTAAATAACATCAAAACAACGGGGACTCGCATGAACTGACATTTCAAGTGTTGTTTTTGTTTTTTGCAGACTACAAATTCGTACTTTTATTGATTTTATTACTATTACTAAACAATTTTAATCATGTTTTTGTAATACATGTTGTTTCATTTTTTCTGACAGATTTTTTTTTTTTTCTTCAAATTTTCTATATCATTGTTAAATAAAACTTAGGAAAGTGGCGAGGAACTGTCCGGTTAGCTCAGTCGGTAAAGACGCTGCCACTTAAGTTTTCAATCCCGCAGGTCAGAGATCGAAACCGCTCGCATCCTCTATTTTTTAATAGCCTCTTTTGCTCTATTTCGTCAATATTTATATTATGGACATTTATGGGGTGACCACAAGCATAATTACGGGATAAATGAGTTTCGTTCTCGTAAACACTCCTGATCGTTTCGTCAAAAAAGTAGTCCGGCTTAGAGCAGGTGCGCGAATATCGGTTGATAAAGCTCATCTTTATCACACGGGTTATATCAACCGATATATACAGAGATGGTGGGATAAATATTATATATCAAAATTTACATGCATGCAAATTGAATACACAAGAACGCACCTTTCATAATTTGGTTTTGCCGCCAATCCGGCTGTCTGCGCCGAATTCGCACGGACTTGTCTTATTTCCTGATTGACGTCAATGCATTGATTGATCAGCAGAGCTCATTGATTTAAATTAAAGTAACCTGATAAACTCAAATGTGTTGAATAGGGTAGGCGCTTGTTTGCAGGTCGGTTAGGCTTGACATCGTTCTGAAAGGCTATTTAAATTTACCAATGCATTAACCTTGTCGAGGTATTGAAAATATACTTGCAATGACGCTCTTTGGAAGGTTTTCGTATATGAAGTATTTAACTGCTAAATTTTGTTAACGGTTTATAAAAAATATAAAGATTTAGCCGCAATTAAAGTAAGTAATTCAACAATTACTTTCTTTTGATGGCGAATTTATGTTTTTGAAATCAGCTACTGAATGTGCAAAAAGTTTAAAACAGTTCGCAACCCTTGGAAATCTTGGGCTACAAGTGTAATGTTTAAAATAAGTAAAGTAGTGTGTCACAAACATTGTTCATGTATTTATTTGGTGAGAAAGATATTACCATATAAAACGAATCTTCAATGAGTATGAGGGTAGTTGTTTGGAAAAGAGCTATAACATTCAGACAATTTAAAACTGAAACATCAAACCATTAAGAAATTTAAAATACCGATGCTTGGTATAAATTTAAGATATAAAGGGTCATTAACGATTTGTCAGGTATAAAATTTGAAGTACAGGTCGTGATAAAACATGAGCAACGAACATTTGTCAGGAAAGTATGCCAAGTTTAATCATTCAAATGATACCAAACAATCATTTTCTGTAGGGTTCTTCAAAAACTTCAAAACGGGAGTAAGTAAGACAACAACAAAAAATATCAAAATATCTTTTATTTTTTCATCTTTTTCATATAAAATAATAAGTGACATCACTGACAACCTGAGCGCACACATGTGCAGGGTATAAGTAAAAGAAATATGTTAATACTGACTGGGTTGGTGCCCGGTAACATCAGTGTTGACTCAGGACAGAAGATTTTAGTAAAATTGTAATAAACATCATCGTCTGCTGCGACTTCTTCCACATATTTGGCAATAGCGTAAAGAAAATCGTATGCATATAGAATACTGTTAAATAAATTCATGGAAACAGTGGTCTAAGCAATGCATACTTTAGCATTTTCCATGTATATAGAATGTCATTTAATGTCTATAGTTATGCATTTTTATGAAGTAAAAATCATAATACAATATCCATTTAATGCACTAACTGTTAATTGATTATTAGTCCACTGCAAAATATTGAAATAAATATTCATGTTAAATAAAGTTTTTTTTACAATCTGCCTGGGTCAAATACTCTGATGTTATTTTTAAAAAAAGGTGGTAGCAAACAGCAGTAAGTTCACCAATGATGTAAACAGACATACTGCAGTTTTGCAACCAAGCATCTGTAAAGATGACTGTTTAACAATAAACATGGAGACAGTGTTGTCAAAAAACAATGGACGGATCAAATGACACCTCACAGTGCATGCAACAAATAGACAAAACAGTATATCAACAACAAAATAATGTCACCTGCTTTTCTGTAGCGTCCTTCCCTGTAACCACTACATCTCATATATTTCTTCAATGTTCACACTATCAATAAATATTGTACATATATAGTTACAAATTAACATCTTACCAATCAAAGTCTGTGGTAACATGCCTATACTTAAAACTGTTACTACAAAGGCAAAGATCAAATACAGAAAATTCAAATTAGCTATTTTGTTGCAAACATATTGTAACTAGCTTAATAATGCTTACTAAAGTAAATACTTATCACGGTTATTAATAATCATTAATAACAGTCATACTAATAATATCCAATTATTTCTGTATTTCTATTAAAAAATACATTTAGTACCTAGTTCAGTACTAATACTTCTTTTTAGTGTTAATTCGAACTGAATGTCTGGCATTTTAATACAACTTTAGCAAAAAAATCTAAGATGCGTGCTGACATTATTGTGTTTTTTATTTTTTCAAATTTTATAATTTCTGTCAAGTATCATAGATGTATAAAATAGACAAACAATTAATCAATTATCTATAACTCATTTGCTCAAAGCCAGTTGATTGAACTAATTTCTCATGCATGAATTGAATATAGCTTCTAAAGTTGGGCTGCCAAGTTAAACATGCCAATAGATTGCAGATAATATAATGGGTTGATTTGACCAGCTTGCATTTTGAACAGGTGACAGAAACCTGGGAATGAGGTCAACTCAAGCTATGCATGTATTTATATGGCTAAGGTGAATGGTGTAGATCCAGATCAGTCTGCTTCCTGCTGGGAATGGTCAGGATGGGCACAATTTGCTGCTTAGTCTATAGCAGCTGTTCTTGTTACCTTTGGATGTTGCAGTAAGCAAATAACAGAGATACTGTATAGCTACTGAATCAATTCAGCAAGCTAAAGGTTAATGTCCTATTGCCACAGAACCTGAGAGAGTCCAAAGTACCTTGACCCTACGACATAAAACCTTAAGCTCGATTTCAAGACATCCTCAAAATATCAGCCCAATGACATTGAATTTTTAGCTAAAAACTGAGCCCATTCTAAAGAATTTGATTTGGTAACATTAATATAAATCCAGGTATAAAATGACCAATCAGAGGCTTGAATTTTGCCTGGGTCATATAATATTATGACTCAACACCATAGTCAGCCTTCATCTGCTTTAGTAGTTCTTCAGTCTGAATTGATGCAAAGCTCATAAACTATTCCAAAACATATGTAAATTTACAGTTTTAATTTGTTTGATATCAAAATAAATAGAAAATGTAAATATGTACAAGTTTATGACAAAAATTATATTTACAAAAAATAGACATCTAAGAAATTTAACATTTATATATACAGGAATGCATAAATTTATATAAATATATCAGTATTTTTTGAACAATAAATAATGGACGGATTAGATAGGGACGGAATGTCTCGAAAGACTAAAATTTGCACAGGGCCCAAATTAAGAGGTACCAGAATAGATTTTAATACTAGTTTTAAAAAATCTTTCAAATCCACAGATAATATAGGAAAAAATAAAATTTCAAATAAATTAAAAACAAACTTAAAACCTAGTCTGGTACCCCACCTTTGAAGACAAGATATAAATACACGTAGCACTTCAACACAGACGTAACTTATCACATATCACAAATGTTTTCGTACAATCCTTGAAGAAAATTATGTAGTATCATATCACTCAAACACAGCAACAAGTATACACAGTAACATATTTCTACAAATGACAGCCAAATAAAGTGGGTCAAAGAATACCCAAGTAAATCTTTCTTCCTAATTTCTGGGAAATGACAGAAGCCTGTTACACAGCATTTGATGTTAAAGGAGCTATTTTCATCAAAAACACCTCACATGCATATACTTATGACAGATTTCAAACTTCCCACAAAAAGTGGCAGTAGTCAGCTGAAAATGGTAATGATTTGATTAATTTGTTGATGGTTACATTATGCTACTTTCATGGCAGTTTTAAACTCTTTGATTCTCAATTAATTATTCTAACTTAAAATATAAGAAAAAAATACTTAATCATATTTAACAATTAAGTTAATTTCAGTTAAATATTCTTTGTTATATGTTTGGTAAATTTACTGAATTTTAAATATGTTGTCATATAATTATCCTACAAGTTTATCAATAATTTTTCACTTGCAGTACAAGAGTATTGTCATTTTATTCTAGTTAGATCTACTATGAAATATGAGGACTTGGGATGTTTTCAATGTCAAACAAGTTATCAACATCAAATGGCGTATCAGAGTCATGATCATTCCTATCAAACCATGGATGGGCATTCTCATCATGTTCATGTACTGGGGAAGAGGCGACTGGCGTATTCAGTCCACTTCTGCACTCAATGTTCTCAATATTCTGTAACAAATTACGATGTTCGCCCAGATTGAAACTGTCTGCCCACCAGTCAGGGGCTTTTATACCTGTACCTACCACGGACAGGTCTAAATTGTCACTAGTTGTAAAGTCAATAGGGGTATCTGAGCTGAAGCTGTTCTCACCAAGTAAATCATCAATTCCAAAATCACTGACAGAGTTTGAGTCTGAGGATGGAGGGCTCATGGCCAGGATGGGACTAGCAGCATCTTCACTCGAAGTGTCAATCAGATCTTCAGTCTTGATACGAATACCTCCAATCTCAATATCCTGGTTTAAAATGGATGTCCAGTTGAAGTCACCTTTCAAATGAGCCTCCTCTGTGTCATTAGCACCATAATGCATTACACTATTTCCATCATCCAATTTACGCATTTTAATTGGCTGGACAAAGCCAGAATCTGAGAAGTCATCATCATCCAATGGTTCACATTTTATTCTCTTTAATCCAGACATTGGTGGAGGAGAACTTGAACTAGGACAACCATCCCGACTGTTTCTTCGTTTCTTAAACACACCATTCTCAATCATGTCACTGTATTCTGGATTTATGCGCCAGAATCCGCCCTTTCCAGGTTCATCTTTACGACGAGGAACCTTTTGAAAGCATTTGTTGAGTGACAGGTTGTGTCTGATGGAGTTCTGAAAAAGAATAAGAAAATATTTAGTAACCCAAGACGTCATTGAATATCATGTTAAAAAAGTTATGTGAAAAATATCTAACATGTCAAAACATGTAGCCTTTAAAAAAAATTAAACAATGTCTTATTATATCTTATTATATGGTTAAACAGGAGAAAGAATAAATCATCAAAACTAATTTACATTCAGATATGAAAGTATTTTCCATATTGAAATTGAAAGGGAGACAATCCATTTCACCATCATTTACAACTGCAAGTATTATTTCATTTTTAACTAACTAGGTACCATTAATAACATAAAAAAACTGTAAGAAAATTATGAAAAATATTTTTAATTGTTCATTATTATACAGACATGTCTTGCTAACATATTAGAAAACTAAATATTGTGTATATATCTATTATAAATATGCTACTGATTAAAAAAATAATGATCAAATACCTGCCAGCTGGGATCTGCCAGTCTGTAGTACATGAAGTTGTCTGTGATCCAGTTATAAATGGCTGAGAGGGTGATCTTGCTCTTCTTCGTCTCCTTCATGGCCATGCAGATTAATGTGGCATATGAGTATGGTGGCTTCACATATGGGTTTGTTTTATAGTCTATAGATTCCCCGCCCAAAGTTGTTGGTGTCAGTGGTGGGGTCTCTGACAGGGGAAACCTCATATCACACATTTTAGTAGGTGGTGGGCCACAAGCCACATTTAAGATGGAGTTTGGGTTGACCTTCATGTTTTTTAAGTCTCCAAATGTTGGCACTGGACTTGATGGTGGAGTTGGTGATGTGATCTTGAGGATGTTTAAATTCTGAAGCCAGTTAAGACTAGTGAGGCTGTCATCCAGGTTGGTCCCTCCATTGCTGCAGGTATCCAGAGGATATTTCGCCATCCAGTTCTGGCGAAGACGAAGAGCTAAGTGGTCACGGGTCAACACAGGCATCCTGCAGGCTGTTTTGGGTGCTTGAACCTGAAGAGACTGTGGGTACCTAGTCTTCACAAACTTGTGCTGTACCTTCAACATACGGTAGACTCTGGGCTGAAATAGTGATAAAGAATATTTATATAATTCAAATGGTGATTTCAACAAATTCTAATCAAAGATCTATACCCATGTAATACTATAGAGTAAACAGAGATAAATCTTTTGTTTATTAAAATGTAAATGGAAGTGATGAATATAAACTGCTGCACTTTAATAACAAATAAACAAATCAACCAATAAGAAACAAATTCTACTTCTTAATGTCACTGGTACACATTGTTGATTTTAATGGAAAATTCCTGTCAGGACTTGAAATTATTGTCAATCAAATGACCTTTAGGGTTACAAATGTTCATTACATTCCACTTATCAAAACTCATGCATTTGTTACAATTTGACAGTTTCTACAAAAACAGATCTAATACAGCTTAACAACAAAAAAGTTATATTAAATACCTAGACTGTCTAACATATATGTCCCATCTATATCAATTCCAACATTCCATGAGCTAGTCACTCTACACAACCTCTCCTCTTGTAGATCAAACCCAGAGTGATTGAAATTGTTCCCCTACTCTCCCGGGAAAACGTGTTTCATGTACATACAAGTAAGGATCGATACCTATACACTCAAACTATATACCAATGCGATTATGCAGGTAGTATAGGTTTAGACATGTTACTTCTACAAGGGCGTCAAACCATACCAGGCTTTTGATTGGATGACCTCTGTGCCAAAAATAGATTTTCCACGTGGATTATCAATACACAAAACCGACAACGGCTTATCCAAAGTTTCTGTGTCATGACTTACGCAAATAAAAAAACATCAACAAATATCATTCACATAGCCTGATTTAAAAATTAAGTATTAAAAAGAAAGTATACTTACATTAATTATTAATATAAGTTGTTCTGTAAACTTCAATAATCACAACAACATGCCAAAACGCATTTCTTGTAATATATCCAGCGATTCTGAAATTTATTGAGCTCCAGAAAATAATGCTCAGCACTCCACTTCACCTGAGAAACTCTAAATTATGGAACCGTTTTGGAGTAATGAATGGATTCTGAGATGGCAACAACATAAACAAGTATAAATACTAAATGGTACAATGGCCCAATCAGTGTGTTTGTTACATATCTGTCATAAGTTTAGTTTTCATTGGCTGTTGCGTTTTCGAACCTCCGATTTCATTGGCTGTCTGGCGTCCCGGTTTTCGCAGTTTGTAGGTCAGAGCGCTCGATCGCTCTAAAGTAGTGTTTTGACGGTTGTGGAAGACATGTAAATAAACAATGTCACTGACAAATTGTTTGTAGTGATTATTGTCAAATCGATTACAGTTTCTGCTTTGGAGTTTGTTGACAAGGAAATAGAGACATTATGATTTTCTTTGTGTTATTATTATCTAGTTCTAAAAAAGTTTTCCATGTCAATATCAATAGTTTTATATCTAACAACACTTACTAAGACTGCATATACATGTTGACACATGGCCAAATATTCAGTAAAAGACAAATAAAGAAAGTAAAAAAACAACAACAATACCTAATTTATATCTTTCAACATCATATATAGATGTTGTGCCTTTATTAATTATAGCTTATGTAAATCTATCTTAAATAACCATATTATGTACATGTAGGCCTACATATCTAGACCCCTAATTAAAGGCCTATGTGTTGCCAACAAAAGCAATTAACAGAATTGACAGGGTCATAACAGGACGGGATAATCATAAATGATACACGAATTTCTTTCCCTTGGGTTTGGCAGAACACCTGTTTATTTTTGTTATGAATTTTGTTATATATCGTGAAATTGTACACCTCAAATGCTAATAGCTGAAAGAAAGGACGTATTGAACAACTTTATTGTCATATTAATAAATGTTCACTTGGCGATGGCCAAAATGTGGCTTATGTCAATAAACTTTTTGATTTTTGTCTTGAATAAAAGTACATTGCACGGACAACATTTCCCTAGAAAAGTTTTAGCATATACCACAGAATCTCCCTTTAACCAAACATCTTTAGATTTTCTTTCTTCCATATTTGGGAATGGATCACTTTTCATTTCAGTTGAATAGATTTCCTTTTTTATTTTAGTATTTGAATTTTTAATCATTAACTTAAGATTATTTTTAATGGTTTATTATAGTATATTAGAATGTATATTTAAAAAGAACTTCGCCGAAACCTAAATGATTTAAGATATATCTCGAAAAAAAGGGAAATAAATTACCAATGGTTTTGATATTAGTTGGTCACTTTTAGCAATTCAACAGTAAATAACTTGATGAAATATTCACTGATCTATTTTAAATGAGCTCGTTGAAAGGTGCAGTGTCTCCACGAAAACATGTTTATTTTTATGTTTTGAATAACTTGATTTTAAAGTAAAATACATATTTCGCATTAATTTTTTTTAAGAAAACAAAACCACATATAAGCGTTATTCGTATCTGTGTGCATTAAGTTATTACAATACTATTAGTTAATTTTCACTTTAGTGAAACTCTATTCACTTTGAACAATCTTGGTGAAGATTGATTAGCTAGCTATGTATTATGCGCTTGATGAAAGGTGATGATAGGTTCAAGACATTCACTTTAAACGGTATACTGGACGTTCCGACACTAACGAATAGTTTTTTGATGCAACTCAAAAGATCTCACAGAGCAATTATTACAATCTTTTAAAGAATGCAGTATTCACGTAGTAACCGATTGGGTGTGAATAGAAGGACAATATCTCACCAACCGACAGAGCAGCTATTATACGACACGCGGCATAGATTAAACAAATTTTGTGGAGCAATTTTCAGCATTTATTTTATTTCTTTGACTGCAATATAACAAACATACACACCCACACACAAAATTTTGGAAATATTTAATGATTCAAGAATATTCTACACATTAAGGAAGCGATGCAGTGATTTCAAGACTGGAAAGTGAAGTAATATAACACAAGAAGCGGAAAACTAAATATAAGTCGTAATACATTTTTATGCCTTTTAGGAATATCCTTTATCATCAATGACATCACATCATTTTGATTTAAGATTCATATTTTAAGAATTACTATAGAATTATTTTCATTTAATGGATTGGTGCATTAATGTGGAAAACAACAACAAAAACAAAAACACAATCAACAACAACAAAACAAACAAAAACAACAACAACATGTTAAGCTCTCTTTTGGGATTTCAATTCTTGCTGGCAATGTTTGCTTTGATTAAGTGATATGTTTCTGTGAAATATTATTGATTGTAAACCATATTTACTTTGAGTAATCAGTGCTTCATCAGCCAAGGCGATGACGACTCTAGTTAAAGGTGTCAATGAACCTGACCAGGCCTGATCGTCCCTGATCATCTTTGATCGTACGATTGTCCAATGGATTTGCTTTCCTTGATGTCAAGATTCGCTGAGTGATCAATGTGAGGGAACACTTTATACACAGAGAACAGGCGTTGATAGATATGTCGTTAAATTCTGCGAAAATAAGGAAAATAGTTTTTTCTTTAATTTTGTGGTAACATTTCAAAAGACATTCTTCACAAATTATAGCTTAACTTATATTTATTCGGTCATGTCGAAAAAAAAAACCAACAACAACGCCCGTTGACCTAATTACAAAATACCATTCTCATACTATATACTTTCTCATAACACTGTATTGCTAATTGTAAATGCGACAGTTAACAGATAATGGCAAAAGGTGTAGATAGGGGGTAGATTAAAAAGAAGTTGTATAATCTTTCGAAAACATGACGAAACATGATTTTTTTTTTCGATTGCAAATGATAAAGACAGTTTCAATAGTGATAATAACACGCGTTGATCTCTGATACATTGTAAAATACTCGCCCTTCTCTATCACCTGGTCCCCCTACTACTACAACAACAACAACAACAACTACTACTACTACTACTACTACTACTACTACTACTACTACTACTACTACTACTACTACTACTACTACTACTACTACTTCTTCTTCTTCTTCTACTACTACTACTACTACTACTACTACTACTACTACTACTACTACTACTACTACTACTACTACTACTACTACTACTACTACTACTACTACTACAACTACTATTCGTTCTCGATGAAAATTGCATTGATTCCACAGCCAACATTTTTGCTTTAAAATTTTGAATCATTTGATTAAAATTAAAATATATGTTTCGTCGTTGTACCATTTCTTTCTCAATGAGATAAATCGCAAGTGGCAGTCCTGTGCAACCCTTTGAGCGTACAGAATTGCTATGAATTTAATGATTATCGTATTAATGCAAGTCAATTCACTTTAAACAATCTTGAGGAAAATTGGTTTACAAACTCGATGAAAGGAGAAAGGACGGGTGTGATGCAAGGGTAGAGGTATTCACCACAAATCGTAGTCTCACGTTTAAACACAGCTTAGTAGTTTTGTATTATATTTTAATGCAACTCCAAATATATCACAAACCAATGATCCTATAAGAAAGGGAAATTCAGGTGTATTCATTGGATGTTAATTGAAAGATAATATCTTATCAACCGATCGAACAGGTTTTGTAAATATCTGATCACACGCGGCAAAGATTAAAACAGATTTTGTTGAGAGCTTTTAAGCATTCCTCTTATTCTTTACACTGAAAAACAAACATTTAATACAATATCAACCACACAATTTTTTGATTAAGATACTTGATTCTGTAAACCCTATCAACTTTGATTAATCAATGCTTCATCAGCCGAGGTGATGATAATGATGATGAATGCAGCTAAAGGTGTCAATGAATCTGACCAGGTCTGATCGTCCCTGATCATAATAGATCGTACTATTGTGTTATGGTTTGCCCTCCGTGATTGTCAAGATTCGTTGAGTAATCACTGTAAGGCAACAGTTTACCAAGCGATGAGAACAGGTGTTGATAGGCATGTCGATAAACACAACGAAAATAAGGAATTTGGTACAGTACAATAATAAAGAAGAGCAGTTTTTTTCTTTTGAATACAATAATAACATGTTTTCTATTTTTCATCAAAACTTTTCACTAAAAATAGTTTATTTACTCAAAGCGGCAAAACAAAAACAACACTCAAAACAACACCAAGAACACACAAAAAAAACACAAAAAACAACAACAAAAAAACAAAAACAAACAACCGACGTCATTTGTCTTTAAAACAAAATAATAGTCTCCATCTATATATTATAACCTAACAAATTATAACAGTTATTCGAAAACATGCCGGTTACTGAAAAAATAGTATAGTGATATGATAAAACAAAAGCAGTAGTAGTTATAGTTGTAGTAGCAGCAGCAGCAGTAGTAGTTGTAGTAGTAAAAGCAGTAGTAGCAGCAGCAGCAGTAGTGGTCGTAGATGTTGTTATTAATATAATATAAACATAATATTAATATTGCGGAAAATTATAATGCTCTTGAGTCAGGTGAACAAAAAACAACATAATAATAAAGACAACATCATTATAATTGTAGTCTCCTGTCGTTGAACACGTGACTTTTTTCGCAGCACTGATTTTGATGCAAGTCTTTCACTTTTTTTCATTTTTACAAAACATTTAAGTTGCCGCAAACAAAAGTTACGCCTCATGTCGAAGGGATATAATCAATAGAACACGAATATTCTAGCAATGACGAATGATCTCCCCATTATTTACATCCTTGCACGATTTATTCTGTATTGGCTTTGTCGTCCCACACACAATGTTTCAGTTATCCGGACACGGTGTTTACTAAAAACAGATATAGTGCCACTTTTACCATGATTAAAGTACATTGAAGACTTGGCATGACACCAGACTCGGTCACAGTATTGTGACACCGGGCTGACCTTAGGACTACCTTATATTTGCTTGGGCGTTTGCAAGGACGCTTTACCACAACCATTCTTTTTTTCTTTTCTTTTTTAAATAAATTTTAACTGCTGTTTAACGTTTAAAGTTGATAGACATTGGTCAAACTGACAAGTATTAAAGATGTTTTCAGACGTCGATTTCTTTTTTAGCAGAAATCCAAACATTGCTTCTTTATGGATTTGATAAGGATAACATTTCGAGTGTTCTTGTTTTAAAACGGAGATAGTGTACAAAGCCGTCTCTGCTTAGACTAAGGTATGATTTTCTGTAAAATGTCGCACAAATACCCTACAAGGGTTCACATACCGCTACATGTATATGATATACACCAACTGCTACCACTTTAAGTTTTTAATTCTTCTGCATGACATTTATTTTCATTTGTAGAAATCTGTGTCTACTGTTACAGTTACTATTATAAATGAGTACATTTATATTTATGTCACAATTATAATATATTATACGGTATCTTTTCGCAGTACATGTATAATGAAGTTTACATTTGGAAACAGTTTCAGTCTTCGACAAAGCCCGGTGGACCGAGGCCCAAGTCCAGTAAATTTTACGAGTTAAATGGACATACGGTCCACCAGAATTTTCAGTCACTTTTTTTTCAAAATTCTGAATTATGAAAACATTTATAATGAACTAAACCAAACAACGCTTTACAGCCATTTACTGAACACAACCACCAATCCTCGGTTTGCTTACCAACCTTTTACAGAGATCATCACTTTATAAATAACAGAATAAAAGCATGATTGGCAAAACTAGTTCTTTTTTGTGTGTCGCAATGCCAAAATCCTACGGTTCCAGTAAAATTTGGTCCGGACCAGTATATATTGCTAGATTGATGGACAGATCGTCTAGTGTTTGTAAATTCCTTTTCGTGAAGACTGCTGTTTAATTCTAGTCTGAGTATGGCTCCTGTTAAAGGAGCACCAAGGTAGTTTTAGCACCGACAGTGCCACGCCTGTTGAAGGTGGTATCTGACAGTTTGCCTATATCAAATTCATGTAACAATACCCTACCACTGCTTTGGAAAATTAGGGCATATTTTTTGCATAAACTCAGAAAAATGTTTTGGTCCAAACTGTCGGATACCAACTTTAATAACCCAAATTAAATTCACAATAAATTGGCATACAGCCACGTGCCAACGTTTCAATGCATGTTGAGAAAAGTTAAAGGAAACTTATCAGCAGATAATGTGGGTTGGCGCCCGTGGTCTTATGGGTAGCGTCGCCGGCTTCTTACTTCCATGGCACCATGGCCAATCACTGTTACAACAGCAAATACAATGTGTGTGGTTCTAGCATTATATTATTTAATAACGTTTACTTATTCACCAAACACGTTTGGATTAACTTTCCTCAGACCATGTACAGGTATGCCTTATGGCGCAAAAACAACTTAAGTAATTAATTCACCTGACCTGTTGTCAAGGGAAGTAAAATTGCCCTGCCAGTCCTAAAACAAAAGGTTTCATCATAACTTTGTATTTGATGTATACCACTGAAACAAGTTTTATTAAATTTCATTTTATTGAAAACATACGGTAAATTCAGTCTACAAACTTCTTGAACACGGAAAAATATCAAGGCAATTTCGTATATATTACTTGCAGTAAGAAAGAGCACATGTTGTTGATATGATTGTGTTAAGAAACAAACATTCAAACAAAAACTATAAGTAAAAAAATTTAATAAAGGTAAATAAATTAAACGAATAAAAAGACGATTTTCTGCATTAAATCTCTGTACGCACACTTGTCTTCCAGTAGATTAGTACATGAATATGTATTTATCATTATCTTTTTCTTTTATTTTGTTCCATATTAGAACATATGCGTAGGGTAAGTTGAAAAATCAAACTATGAACCGTGATTGTTTTGTATTTTATAAACACAAAGTCGGAAAGACAGCTTTTGTGCGATTGATATTTTGAGAATCCTCTAGAATATCCATTATAGTGACAAAATATGTTCAGTGACGTATCCGGGTTATGTCGGCCAATCATCTGTCTTTATCACGTCGCTGGATGATGGAGAATGCGAAACCCACTGCTGAAAGAAAACAACCAGAATCTATCATTTTTCTATGCATTATATTTATAAAACAAGAATGTTTCATCAGATTTGTGCTAGAAGGGAATAATGGCGTCGTGAATTGATGAATGGCCCACGAGGCAAATCACGGGTCCAAGACAAGAACGCAGGATTTGGGAAAGCGTACAGGAGCCTTTCATTGGTTGTGAGTGTTAAGCTTTGTGTGACGACAGTTTTAAAGCAGCCTTTACATAGCCATAAAGTTAAACACTTATAAGGATCTTAAGCTGATCATGGGCGAGATGTATTCTGTTGACAGATACAGTTAAAGTAATAAGTATTAAATTTCAGAGACTTTATCACTCTTCAACTAAAACGCATAACAATATTAGTCTTTGGACTAAGAGAATGTTTTTGAAACGTTGCACAGTGCGCGTGTAGCCGCAAAACAAATAAAATGCCGTATCAGAGAATTACTACGCATTGGATTCGTTTATTTCTACTCTTTGTGCAAATGAGCGCACTGGCGGCTTCTTCGGAGATTGTTTTGGAAGCGGAGTCGGGCCAACTGGAGGGACAACATGGCGGAATCATATCCCGGCGGTCAGCATCCAGCGGTCGGACCGTCAGTCTTCGCCAAGGCGGCGCGGTGTCCTTTGATATCTGCATCCCACACACAATGACACTGAAACTCAACAAACTATCTTATTCCAATGACGGATACTCAGATATATTTTCCGTAGCAGTAGGAAACCGGACAATTTTCCGCAGCGAAAGCAATGCAGTGTTTTGGGGTGGGAAAGGTTGGAATAAATTTAAAACTGTTTTAATTGGAGTGAGTTTTTCCGTGGATTCTGGTAAGGATAAACTTATTATTAAAGTTGAGGATGCGGATTATTTTGGTTTGGAGGTGGATAGTATCGAAATGTCTGTTGAAAGCGATATTGGCCTCGAAGAATTTCTATGTCGGAGCAGATGCATCGCCGACATAGACTACAAATCTAGAATGGAGAATGTTGATTTCGATCCGGATTCTTATATTGTCCAGAGCAGCAGCAAAACAAAATGCGCCGAAGAAGACAATATAAACATTCCTCTATTTGCTAAAAACGCCGACTCCATAACAATTACAGCGGAGCCGCCAAAATATCATTCACCTAATAACAATAGGGCACCTGATTTCACCAACTGTGACATGGTGTCGGCATTCTGGTTGTTTGAAGACATTGTGTTCGAATCTGACGAAACGGTCGGTGACCGGTTCCATATGGCGTCGGTGGGACCGAAACATACTAAACATATCCACGGCAACGTTGCTGCCTTAATCTCCGGCATTAACACGCAGAAGATGACTGTCAA
The DNA here is from genome assembly GCA_007844125.1 of Sinonovacula constricta. Classification (NCBI taxonomy): domain Eukaryota; kingdom Metazoa; phylum Mollusca; class Bivalvia; order Cardiida; family Solecurtidae; genus Sinonovacula; species Sinonovacula constricta. The sequence continues at coordinate 89,600,116 of CM017555.1, forward strand.
AATATTATTCAACTTGGAAGGACGTTCAAAAGGTGTTGTGGACGCGGACATCGGTTCAATTTTGCTTTTACGATTCAAAGACATTTCCGAAATGACAGTTGTAAATGTTCACTATATCGGAAAGAATAACGTTACGTCCGGAAATATACAGCGTGTGTTTGATCCTATGACTCTGGAACAGACCTGGGATATTCCTGACTATACGTGGACTGACGAAGGCGAGAATGTTATCTTAATCCATATCGAATCCGTTTTGAAACGGGCTGTGAAACGAGTGGATATCGAGCGCGTAGAACTATTCCGACGGCACAAGAGACCGACCAGATTCTTCCACATGTTCAATGACGGTAGGTACCTAATGGAAGGGGCTGATATAGACTTCTGGTGGCTCATCAACCAGACAATGTCCGTACAAATCTTAGACAACGGGGACTTCTTTCCCAAGACGGACTACTTTCGAGTGTACGCAAGGATACCGTGGCTAAAAGACCATTTCACGCAGATTTTTGTGCTGTATCAGGACGGCAACGTAAGACTACTTCCTATAACGCCACCTGGTTTTGACTGGGTCCCGTTCGGATCATCTATCCTCATTGGTCCGGCAAACCCCAGCGTCGAGCGGCCGTCAGCGCCGATTCGACACGTAGATATTTCCATGGAAACATTATATTTGCATATTTATTATGCTGACGGAACGACGCTGGCGTTAAGCATTGCGCCCTCGACGAAAAGAACGGTGTTGAAAATTGAGGACATTCGACTGAACAGCAATAGTGTCAATCTCCCGCTGGTGACGTTTAGGTCTATGTGGGTATCCAATGGGAATTCAGATGTTGATCACGTCATTTCTAACGGAAATGTGATGGTTCCGATTCTTTCAAACTGGGATAGATTATACGGATCTAGTTTCGCATTTTTCCGAAAGTGCATCTCAAGACATAATACTCAAAGTCCTGATATTATCATTGACATTCATTCGTGAAATAGTCATTGTTGTCATTTGATTTTTTTGTCAATTAAATAATAAACAATTTCATTAGACCTATAAATTTTAAAAGGTATGTCTGTGCATAAAACAATGCATACACGCTTATATACGAACATAATAACCGAAACAGAAAAAATATACTCTTGTTTTATAATATTCATATGTGAATATAGCTGTCGCTTTACTTTTACTATATGATATAATATAATATAATATAATATAATATAATATAATATAATATAATATAATATAATATAATATAATATAATATAATATAATATAATATAATATAATATAATATAATATAATATAATATAATATAATATAATATAATATAATATAATATAATATAATATAATATAATAATATAATATAATATAATATAATATATATAATATAATACTGAAAACAAACTAAAATGAAAATTTATATTATTATTATATTTATAGTTGCCACGGTCTTTTGGTCAAGGCGTTTGTTAAGAAATATGACATATACGAGTATATTTAAATCTTAAGTAAAATGTTGTTCTTATAATTTATATGATCTTATAAAATAAATTCATAGAGACCATATCAGAATGTTTGTCATTCTTTTTAAACGTGTTACGGTCAATATCGCAACAGAGACTAAACGTGTTACGGTCAATATCGCAACAGAGACTAAACGTGTTACGGTCAATATCGCAATATCGCAACAGAGACTAAACGTGTTACGGTCAATATCGCAACAGAGACTAAACGCCAGCAACAAGTTTTACAACACAATATATTTTACTGAGCAAACAAGTTACAAATTATTACAGTTTTTAACTTCAACGAACAGAACAAATAATCACTTATCTTTAATAAGTCCAAGCTAATTCAAGTCGTAATAAAATTGTTCACTCATTTAATGAAAGTCCAAACTACTTTTTAAAATCCACAATAATCCACAACAATGTTCGAAGATAGAGATATTTTCATTATACATAAAATATAGCAGTGACGTAAGCAGTGTCCTCAAATGCGACCGTCACAATGTCAAATTCTATACGATGGAAGTCTTGTATGTAACAAACGTTAGTATATTACTAAGGATTCCGTGGCAGAAATACCATTTCACGCAGATATTTATTCCGTATCGGGACCGCATCTACTTCTGCTAACGCCACCGGTATTTGACAATTCCTGTTAGGATCATTTATCCTCCTTGGTCGGGCAAAGTCCGTCGTCAGCTGCATGTTGTTTATCTATTTCCGAGAGGAATAAAGCGTTGTCAATTAATTAATTAATTAATTAATTAATTAATTAATTAATTAATTAATTAATTAATTAATTAATTAAATAATTAAAATTATCAACCTACAATATACCGCACAATCACAAAATATCTCACGTACCTTCATTGGCCTTCAGACAAGTTGGATAAATACGATTGTATTGATGTAGCATTTGTTTTCAAAATAATGAAGTTTTCTAAATAATGAAGTTTTCGAAAATAATGAAGTGGTTTATTGAGGGTGTCACTTTAGTAATTAGTCTTTTAAAATGTACTCGGATCACCTCAGACATTTCTAAAAAATACAAATTGTAAACGTATAAAGATAATTTAAGACAACTTTAACATGACACAATCAACAGATTTAAGAAATGTTAAAAATAGATATATTAAATTAAATAGAAATTTATATTAATAAAAAAATTTATTACAATGCTGTATTACTTATGTACCATGACAAGAGTATTTATACTATATACATGTATAAATATATGTATATTATATTTCAGACCAATAAACTCCGAGGGAGTGTTTCACCGTGCTTAACTTGTTAATTTATCAAACTTATTTAACATGACACATTTAGCAGTGAAAAGAAAATGAAGCCATGTATGAAATCGCTTTCTTATATTTAGAACAAAATGGCGAATCGAAATGTCGTTAATCAGAGCGGAGTTTTGTTCTAATTTCATCCCACATGGTAGGATTTTATTTCAATAAAAATATAACAACAGCCGTATATTTCTTAATTTTCAGCAATAAACGTTTTATGTTGTAATATATATATATATATATATATATATATATATATATATATATATATATATATATATATATATATATATATATATATATATATATATCAGCAAATTAGCAAATCGACAGAAAGTGTATTGTCCCCCGTATTTGCATTTTGGAAAACAGATACAATTGACAAAAATCAAAAAAGATAAAAGTATCTAATTTAAATTCTAAAATGGGTTTATCAGCAAATTACAAAATGGACTGGAAAAAAAAACACGCAATATTTTCATTAAGTTTAAGTTCATTGAGTTGATATACATGATAGAATCAACGGACACTAGGCGAAAAAGTAAAAGATTTCAACCTTTAAAATCATTTACTTCAAATCTGGATTTTTGTTTCAAAACGGACTGTAACGGCCAACCCCTTTTGAAACAATCCGTTTTGAAATAAAAATATTAAAATAGTTAATCGGCACCGTATGACCTATATAAAGTGTCGTTGTGCCGTAAAACCCAAATAAAATGGTTAAAATTCCTAAAAATAACATTTTGGTTAAATTGTTCAGTAGTTTAGTGCAGCACATTCCCCTGATATTCAACAATATTGTCCATTTAATTTGTTTAAATTTATATTGGTTTTGTCGAACTGTACATAATTTATATTCTTATGGCCAACATCCTTAATTTCAATATTTATTTTTATTAAAAAATAAACTATACCATTGCCACTAAAGACTCGACACTTTAAGATTTTCGTTTTACTTTTTAAGTACATGTAAAAATAACCTAGTAAAAGCAAAACAAAACAAACAGTTTCGTATATACCATCTAGAGTAAAGCCACCAGAAAAAGCAATAATTGTAAGTTCAGGTTAACTAATCAGAGCCAGGTCTCCGGTATTATTTATAAAACAATTGCGCAGCTACATTATTAAGGTAGTACAAGTAAACAACACTAAAAAATACCGTATGTTTACTGCAATTTACGTTCCGAAACGACAAAATCGTGGTTTTAGAGAAAACGTGCGACATGCAAGGAACGTGGTGTATTTATGAAAACATGGATATTAAAATGATAAATTAGAAGTAAATTTAAGTAATTACATTGACAAGCTTTCGGGATTGTTTTTTTTTTTTTCGTCGAAAATTCCTTGATTGCTAAGCACGAATTGGACAAGCTGAGGAAAAAATAAAGAAATAGATTGCCTCTTTAATCATGGCTTGCGATCCTTGTCACTTAGACTCAGTGATAATGACAATACACCTTTGCATGTAGTTGTCAGCAAATAAACATAAAATTGTCTCCTGTTTAGTTATAAATAAAGCTTCATAAGGGACAGGTAACGTCTCGGACGTCACTACATCGTTTCGGTCGAAAGAATAAATCTCCAGTCTCCTAAATTACGATGTAATTGTGAGCTGTCGTGTTCTACACAGCGAAATGACTGCTATTTATCACAAAGAGTCCTCGTTAAAGGTATCTGAAGATACATGAAATGTGCAGATTTGTCAAAATATGATTAATATAGATGATAAAGTGAGTATACATATCTTAGTTCAACAACTTCACGTTGATGAGCTTTATTTCGAAAAAACAGTCCGTCACTCCGAAAAAAATAGTCCATCATTTTGAAAAAAAATAGTCCATCATTTAGAAAGATCAAATAAGTGAAATTTGATAGGCTCTGCGTATTACCATAATTACTATTTTTGTTGTGTGTGTATTTTTGCTTCACAGTTTATATACGCTCAAGACAAAATCCAGATGTGTAGTTATGTTGAAATAGTCTATTCTTAATGAAAAACATAAGAGCAGGAGGGACTTGTCACAAAAAACAATTTATCATACTTTTGTATTTTTTATAAGCATCACATGCGATTTATCTAATTCTAGTTCGAACCATAAATAACAAAACAAAATGCGAAATCCAAAGCACACTTTATCATTTTCGGCACTTTGGTTAATATATTGAATATTACAGTCAACAATACAAACTAATAAAATGCCAACACTATATTAACATTCCATGTTTATTATTTGAAATAACATGAACACAGTGCAGCATCCATGTAATAATGTAGTTCAGATTTTCGAAAAATAGTCAAAATATATCGACATGTTAAATATATTATGTACTGTTTAAATTCAAATTATCGTGGAAACGAATGAAAGTGTCAGTGCCCTTTATATGTTTTAAATCGACTGTAGTAGTAAAGAAAAAGACAACAACACCAAAAAATTTATATTCGGCATGACATTACCGCTTTGCAAAGTAGAGTCAAGAACAATTTGTTCAATCATGATCAATCAGATACATTTAAAGGGGGGGGGGGGGGACATTTATATATATCACAAATGATTTACTTATAAGGACAAACAATAAAACAAGAATTACACCTAAAGTATATGCGACATTGGTGAGACTTTAAAACATTTAGTACGTGAAGTATTTTGAGCAAAGTTTTAATCGACATAAATAATAAATGCGGTTACTTTAAAGTATAGTTTAAAATTTTAATTTAAGTGTACATGCGTTCTATTTATAATGTCATTTAAAGCTTAAACATTTATTCTAAATCAAACAGTTAACTTCAGAAACTATTGTGCAAAAGCGCCGACCTTATGACATAGGTTATTTGCAAAGGCATTAACTCTGTGGCACATGTTTATTGTACAAAATGTATTGACTCTATGGCACAGGTTTATTGTAAAAATGCGTTAACTCTGTGACACAGGTTTATTGTAAAAATGCATTGGCTCTGTGGCACAGGCTTATTGTAAAATGTATTGACTCTATGGCACAGGTTTATTGTAAAATGCGTTGACTCTGTGACACATGCTTATTTCAAAATGCGTTGACTCTGTGGCACAGGCTTATTGTAAAATGCATTGGCTCTGTGGCACAGGTTTATTGCAAAATGCATTGACTCTGTGGCACATGTTTATTGTAAAGTGCGTTGACTCTGTGGCACAGGCTTATTGTAAAATGCATTGGCTCTGTGGCACAGGCTTATTGTAAAATGTATTGACTCTATGGCACAGGTTTATTGTAAAAATGCGTTAACTCTGTGACACAGGTTTATTGTAAAATGCGTTGACTCTGTGACACATGCTTATTTCAAAATGCATTGGCTCTGTGGCACAGGCTTATTGCAAAATGCGTTGACTCTGTGGCACATGTTTATTGTAAAGTGCGTTGACTCTGTGGCACAGGCTTATTGTAAAATGCATTGGCTCTGTGGCACAGGCTTATTGCAAAATGCATTGACTCTGTGGCACAGGTTTATTGTAAAGATGCATTGACTATGGCACAGGTTTATTGCAAAATGCGATGACCGCTATGTGCCTACTTTTGTTAATCATAGAACGCGATAACCTACAAAATAAAGTTTGTCTACTCTTGTGCAGCTTGCGTTAAAATATCACCAAAAGGCAGTTAATTTTCTTTGCAAAAATCCGGTCTTTAGCCGTTTGACCGTAGCATGGCGGTTACTGCTGAGGTCTCTATGTTTTTGTCATATAGTCTTATTTTTCTCTCATTGCATTTAACTGGTATCTGCTTACCCGTATTTTGTGTTTTGATGAATTTTATTTAAAAAAAGGCCTGAGTTGTAATACTCATATAATATAGGACCTTTTTACATTTTCTTACTCATATACGTCACATTGACACACATGTATAACTTTTGTGACAACGTCTAGCTTTTATTGGTAGAGAAGGGCCCAATATCTGAATGGAAGCCCCGATCAACCTCTGAGCAAAAGGAAAACTTTCTTACGAGCAGGTTTTCACATTGACTGTTGCTCGCACAGACGCCTTTACCATTCGGAACATCTTTTCTTTTTTTCTTGCGAATGCGTACATAAGGGACCAAAGATGATGCGAATGACGCATAGTATTTTACTGTGCGAGGTCAGTTAAGTGCAAGTCAAACAGTATTTTTTATTACTTGATGCGAGAAAAGCATAACTATATAACATTCAATGATAGATTATGGAGAAGAGACGTTGTCACATCAAACGTGTTGTGAAGATGGATAGAAAATAGTCCAGATATAACACCGTAAGCCATCATTTGACAACCATCGGTGTGATTTAGGAGCAATAACTATTATGTGAACAACTAACTAAAACCAAAATTGAAACGGGTTTTAAGAATATATGACATCAACTATCAGCTTTAAGCGAAATTTCAAGTTAACTAGATTTTGTTTTTGCATTTATGAAGCTTTTATTCTGTCGCAAATTGTTGAATATAATGACAATTATTGTTGCATTTAATGAAGCTTTTTACTTCTCTGTAACACATTGCTGGATACAAAGATATTTTATGCATTTAAGAAGATAATTTCACTGATCGATCACAAATTGTCGGATACCACCTTTAAAGCGACCAGGTCAATTTTTGTGAAGGTACACGGCACATACAACCATACCAATTCTCAGTTCATGCTTTGTTAAATGATTGCATTACCATAATGTTAACTAACGTATTGTTTACGACTGACGTTTGATACCGCTTGTGCGGTTCTCAGATACACTAAGTTGTTGGGCTTAAAATAGCTAAAAATAGTTGAAAAGCAACACAACGTTTTTGATTTTTCAAACATTAAAACAACACTATTTCTTGAAGGACAAGGTAAAATATAAACTAATGATCAGGAGTAATATTGTATACCATTATCCATTGTGTTTTAACAATAATGACCAGACCTCGTAGCGCAATTGGTAGCACAATTGGTTCGGCTCCAGGTGCTGCAGGCCCCGGGTTCGATCCCTGGCCGTGACCTACCAAAGTCGTTAAAATGTTAATGAAGTGGTATAGCTAATGCTCAGGCAAATATAGGGGTAGTTCCACGATTGGCTGGCCCAGTGTCAGATAATGTGACTGAGTGTGATAGGTGTTCATGGCATGCTATACACAGTGAAGGCAGCATTATATCTGCTTCAAGTGGACATCATCTCCAGATAACTGAAATACTGCTGGTGGGGTGATAAACCCAATAAACAAACAAATAACAGTGATGTGATTTTCAATAATAATTAATTTTTTAACCAACTGCAAGTAGCTTTAATAGTCAAATGAAACAATGCCCTAGAAAATATAGAAAGCATACAATTAAAGACGTTTCAGCATATTTAATTGCTGGAATTAAAGGGGTATGGAACAAAACAATCAAGTAAATAATGGCCATTAGGGAGAAGGAAGAGATTCACTGTGGCAAGAAAACATGTTCATAAATACATTATGTGAAAGTCATCACCAAAACGCCAGGCGGCATTGAAACTCTCAACCACTTGCACCTTGCCCCAGGTACTTGCCTGAGTACTGGTTCTACCCAGGAAGTAGGCAATTGAGAGGAATTAATATAAGTTGTAAGAACATGTTTCCCAATCAAGTATAAAATAGGTTTAAATTATAGTTGCATTGTTTGATTCTATTAATACAACACACACACAATCAATTTATAGGTAACATCTGACAGTTTGTCGTTATCAATTACAATTAATGAAACCTTTCTAGTTTTAGTGAATTTCTGCATAACTCATTCCTTTGTTTAAATAATGATGAATTTGAACAATACATCAATTGTAAAACAGTTTAACTGGAGGAAAATTGCTCTGAATGTTCATTCTTTTCAAAGGTATAAGCACAATGATGCTAAAAATAGATACCAACGTCATAGCGGATTGCCCAGATGATGATATAATGTGATCTTAAAAGTAAATGGTCATTTGGCAAATAATAGCAACATGTCTCAGATAGGACTTACATGTTTGTAATGCAAGTGGGGTGTAATGCTCCTCTTTTCACATATATGTACCACATCAATAAACAGCATTCCAACAGATCTTTCCTGGTATTAATAATTTGTATAGTTTAAAAAAAGTGGTCCAAACTGATGGATACAACCTTTAATTAAAGTGACATTACTGCAATTATAGAAATGGTGTTGTTTACAAAGTCTCCATTTTTAGTGAAAATTAAACAAAGTAGAACAACAGCATTCAAGTGGATCAAGACATGAAAAAAACATTTTTTCTTCATCAATAAACACCCAATGAAAGTCTAAGATTGCAAAAGATGGACTTTAGTGAGTGAAATAGATTACTGAAAATGCATGCAGACAAGTTTAAATCCATACAACAATAAAACTATTTTTTAACAATATTTGAACATATATGTAGAAGAAAATAAATCACACAATTAATAATTAAAATTAAAGAATGGCCAATGTAACACATATAATGCTTAAAATGCCAGTTTAGCACATGTTTTAATTCAGTACGTATATTTTTTCTCCTATTTTAATGGTAAAAGTCATTTACCTATATCAGGCAAAATATCTATATAAAAGGAATTCTTAAAAATATGTTCGTATAAAAAAGTAAAACTGTTTGCTTTACATTTATAGTTGCAACAAAACTGAGACCAAATGCAAGTGAATTTATAACCATCCATAATTAAAGGTTGTCCAAATAACATGTACCATGGCGTGTAAAAGGCTGAAACAGCCACTGTGGTGTCGAACAATATTACTACTTAAACAGGTTTACAAAGGACAGACAGCAGGGCAGTAATAATAAAAATTATAATTCCTATACACAGAATGATCCCTATATGCCATCAAGCTGCGCTTGGCTCCTTTAAACATGAGATTTTTTTGAGAATGTGTTTGAAAATTTTGAGGTGTTCAGACCAATCCACTCGCTCCTTTGGATATACTGGATCATTAAATCTCCCTTGCAGGCACCTTCCTCTCATATGATAATTTTCCCCTGTTATGGGAAAGGAATGATTCTGCATGGCTTGGGCGTTGTTTTTGGATTTGAACGGTAGATATCTATGTGCCTCTCAGTGATGTTGATAAGAGCTGTTGCTATGGTAATCATGAGGTTTATGCGTCCCTCCTTATTGCCATCTTTAAAAATGGGTTCACGCTGGCATTCTTGGTCACCCAGTATTGCTATAATGTCATCCTGTGATCCTGGTGCTCCGATCTCATTAACACGATGCTCACGAATAAATGACTCACTCCAGCCCCGGTGCTCTGCCCCTGGGACATGCTTGTAATGGTTCTGATGATGGTACCAGGTATCCTCCCCCTGAACACCAAATGGTACCTCTTTCAGGTCAACCACTGTGCCATCCTAGAGTAGACAAATATCAATTGTGTACATTTTAATATTTCTTTTAATAATTTAGTAATATCATTAGCAAATGTTAGACCTAGAAAACAATAGAAAATGTATCATTGTGTCAAAATGCATCCATGTTTTTGTTGAAATATTTAAAAAAAAAGGCTAAATCTCTGTCAACATTTAGTAAATAGTAACCATAATATTCACAGGCTGGTAATATAAATTATGTTAAAGATGAATTCAAATCCATTGCATTATTATGAAGTTAATGAACAGAAACAAAAGATTTATATTAGAAAATATAACACAGGCCATAACTACGACAATATTAAGAGATCAGTGATTAAAATCAACCATGACCTTTACCTTTTATTAAATGTATACAATACAAATAAACTAAATATTAATTACATCTGTAGTCCTTTAAAAAGTTATTGATTAGAAATGCAAAATTGACATCAGTATGTGAAAAGAAAGGGGAGCAAATCTTATTATATTGAACTAAAAGGATAGAAACCAATTACTGACTTCACCTATAAATTTGATCTATAAAGCAAATAATAACTAAATCCTTTGAGTACTTAAAAGATTATTGAATAAAAAATTTTGAACGGACACACACTGGGAACATGTAACTTCTAACGCCCAATTACCGTTCTTTGTATGGTGAGGGGCATAAAAACAGTGCAGACATAGTTGCTGTTAATAGTTAAATGATAATGATGATTTTTCTTTTTCTTTATAATAAAAGAACATATAATCAAACTTATTTATTAAATGCTGACCAAACCCACTACAGACTGGAGAATCTTGACAACAGCTCCACATTTTCCCCTTGAAAAGTTAAGCATAAGTTGTCAGCAAGCTGGTTTCAATCCGGTCGACTCAAGTATGACAGGCTAGCATGTAACCACCTAACCACCAGGACAGATGCTACCTTCCACCATTTGTCTTCATTTAACTTAACATAAATCAATATTTGCTGGAAAAATGGTCCAGGAGATTACTTTTTCAACTTTAATAAATAATGTATGCAGTGGATATCAGCATAAAAAACGATTAAAAAAACTCTGTAATAGCAAATGTTTAGGTAGTTAAAAAAAGATTTAATTAGAATGGAACAAAAGATTTTCTTTTAATTATTTTTAATATGAATAAACTGGCAGTAGGACCTTTAATATATACATTTGTAAGAAATATTTATAACCTTCCTGACACTTTAAGAAACAATAAAAATCCAATTATTTCATTCCAAATTCTGCATAGCAAATACCTTAGAAGGATAGACCTCCAGTGAGCACATTCTTGTGCTGTGGATTTCGGCAACATTGAGATTGATGCCAAATGCACAACCAATGGGACTGTTCAGCATGGTCTCTCTGACCTCCTCAATGGTCTCGCATTTGAGGCATGCACGCAGCAACACAACAATTGGCACACCTCCTGGCAGAGCCCTCAC